>PVLD010006083.1:0-104416 GCA_004027595.1 Dinomys branickii | reverse complement strand
ATCTTCACATTAGTTAACACAAAAACATTAAAGGAAATACCAAATTATAGATAAGATAGTAGGGAATTTGCACTGGATGCTGTATAATATAAAGTTATCTTCATTTCTGCTAATACAAAAACGACTGAGGAAATACAGAATTATAGAGAACATAGAAGGGAATTGGCTCTGGATGCTGTCCTACATAATGTTACCTTCATCTTTGTTACTCAGGTTACACAGATGATGGCCCTTTTGATCAAGCACACCCCTGGCCCACGCCCTCGTTTCGCCAATCGTAGCTTCAGCTTCGGAGACCCATTGCCCAGCTGCAAGGGGTGGGGAACGGTAATGCTGGAGCCACAAGGTCTGGACCCGCCCCCACCCATAGCACGACGACAGGGTGGAGCCGGGTGGTCCGCTGTGAGCATATGTGCTTTCCCACCTCCAACCATGGCAGTTTATATACACCCCTGTATGTTATAGTATAGTCTGAGGCAGCTATATCTCTTCCCAAGGTGAGAGTCCAAGGATATAGATAAACCCAGGAGTACAGTTATTATCACAGGGAAGATAACTGATTGAGTGGTAGGGCAATGGAGATGAGGGAGGAGAAAAAACGAACTGATCATTTGTCTTTAAACTATGAAATCAAGATGACAGCGACTTTCCATACATGCTACGAAAATGTTAGAAATATTTCTTGTTCTAAAAGAACATAACCACAGAGACGATCTTTAAAGTGGGAGTCTAGTACTCTTCTCTCAGAAAATCTTTGCAGTGATACTGTCAGGGTGTCCAAGAGCCTGAAAAGTGGCTACCCATGCACACACTTGGGAGAGAGAGGGAGAAAAGACAGTGTGATTCACTTCAGAGCATACAGTGGAAGCTCCTTGAATTCAAGCTGCTCAAAGTCATGTTGCAATTGTGACCACAGAAGACGCAGTATTTGGAGTGAGCAAAATCAGTGCCACCTGTTATGTTTTTTATTTAGAAGGAGAAATAACTTGCAATACCCAGGCAGGATATTCAGCTTTTATCCACTGCTGAATCTCGGTGGGGGCACTTTTCACACCTAGTAAACACTACCAAAAGTCAAGGAAAATACTTTCTTTAGGGTACAACCCACGTGGGTAGTTATAAACACAAGAAGTGAGTGCACTAATATATTTGCTGTCAATTCCAACGATCTCTTCAAACCAACTCCTTCCCGACTTGTGCAGTTCCTATAGTTCCATTTCCATCTTCCACCCACCAGAGCCTGTAAATTAATTCATTTTTCAGCAAATATTTATTGAATGTAATTTGTGACTCTTCTCCCACAGTGACCTATATATCCAATCAATGGCCAGGCCAGTCACTTCAAATCCTTTTAAAAGTGGAATTAGATGTACATAAATTACAAACAGACAACCTCAAGTTACCAAGGCCTGTCTAATAGTCTTATCCAACTGTGGTGAAACTATTGTTTTCTTTCCATTTCTATGGCACCACTGTACTGTATAAAACATGGTAATTAAGGAAAATTATTATTGTTCTTAGAACATATTTTCTTATGTTTTTCTCAATAAATTATTCTGTGTGCCCCATTTATTATTTGCCTATGCTGACCTCTTCCCATTTCCTTGAGCTCAATCCAACCTAGCATGTGCGCTTTCATTATGACATTTTTTCTATGAAATGTAACTCAGTTTCTCCAGGAAAGTTAACTGTCCACTTTTTTTGACTGTTGGCAGCATTTTATTTCTGTTTATCTATGATACTTTTGTTCTACTTGTAATAAAAAAAATCTATTTTTAAAAAACATTTATATTAAAGACAAAAGAATGGAGACATGTGAACCAGAATGAGCCATAAACAATACAGAAAATACAAAATTACACAGAATATAGTAGGGAATTAGCACTGGATGTTGTATTACATAATGTTATCTTCACGTTAGTTAACACATAAACATTAAAGGAAATACCAAATTATAGAGAAGATAGTAGGGAATTAGCACTGGATGCTGTATAATATAAAGTTATCTTCACTTCTATTAATACAAAAACGATTGAGGAAATACAAAATTATAGACAACGTAGAAGGGAATTAGCTCTGGATGCTGTCCTACATAACGTTACCTTCACCTTTGTTACTCAGTTACACAGATGATGGCGCATTTGATCACTTAATTTTCTCCTCCCTCATCTCTGTTGCCCTACCACTCAATCAGGCATCTTCCCTGTGATAATAACTGTATTCCTGGGATTATCTATACCCCTGGACTCTCGCCTTGGGAAGAGATATAGCTGCCTCAGACTATACTGTAACATACATGGGTGTATACAAACTGCCATGGTTGGAGGTGAAAAAGCATGTATGGTCACAGCAGACCACCCAGCAGGGGTGGCAGCCGTGGGGCCCACAGTGGAGTAGCCACGGGGCACATGCCCCTGTCAGGGTGCCCTCGGTGACCTGTTTGGCTCTGTCCCATTGCCTCAATGTTGGAGGCCCTTCTCCTCCCTCCTCCTGATCTCCAGTATTACTGTTCCCCACCCCTTGCAGCTGAGCATTGGACGAACTTCCGATGCTTGGTATAAGGGCTTGAAATCTCCCCGGCCCATTCTTACTGTGTTAGTTCAGGGTATGAATTGAGTCTAAAGATTAGTTCTAGAATAGAGTTGGAGGATTTTCTTGGGTCTGCTGTATAGAGTATGTTGTTGTTTTTCAGACTCCTGGTCTGCTGCTTTTCATCTAATCTGTTGCTGTGGGTTCATGCCAGGTTCATATATACAAGCTGTAAGGAGACCCTCTTGGTGCTCACATTAATAGTTTGGGGTGAGTCCTGAAGACCGTGGATTCGTCCCATTGCTGCCAGGAACAGGTGGTGCTTGCTCAAGTCGCCAAGTCTCAAGGTGTTCCCAGTGAGAGTTTAGGGTTGGAGCTAAGTCCTGGCAACCCAGCTCATGCTTTCTGCCTGATGTTGGAGTGAGAAGGGCGTGGAGCCACGCAATCCACTTCCATCTGTTTCTCCCTCTGGTTGTGATGCTGGAGCCCCTGTCCACTCCGCAGCCAGGTCCCTGGGAGCCACCGCAGCTCAGCACCGAGGTTCCCTGCTGCTCTCCCCTGGTAGCCGCTCACCCAGCAGAGAGGCAGGGGGCACCTCCTTGAGGCAGGCACAGAGCCGGGCATGGTGGGCTGTGTACTAGTTGCATTGATTCTCTCCAGGTGCTGATTAGGAAGGTTGCCACAGGGTGGGGACTCTGCCCCACTGGCTATTGTAACTTCTCATCCTCACACTGAGTTCAACAACTGCTCCCGAGTGCCACTGTCTCTTTTCCTGGCTGCGCCCTCCCCTCTGCAGCCCTGGACCAGCTCTTGGAACTCCACTCTCCCCTGGCCGAATTGGGAGGCTTCTGTGAGCATGGGTCTCCAAAACTGAAGCTGTGAATGCCAGAACAAGGGTGTGTTTGGAGAGGTGACTTCCTCCTTGTCGGTCTCCTATCCCTCTGACTGCACCATGGCGGATCTCCGATCCTTTCCTCCAGAAGAGGTTTTGCTTAGTCTTTCTGAGGGCTTCAGTTCCCATTTCGGATCCTTTCTGAGTTCAGGATACCCACCTCTTTCCTTTCTGTCCATCACATGTCACTATATTCCTATATTCCTTTGTCTGAGTGGCATTCCTCCAGGAGGTTCTCTCTCTGCTGCCTACCTGGTCGCCATCTTGAAGTCCTGTCATAAAACTTATTTAGTTATTTATTTCTTTCTAATGAATTGATCATTACATTTCTGAAGTTCTGAAATGGCCAAGAGACCATAGAGAGATACCACTTTAGGCACCAGCTTGAAATTAACAGCTTCAGAAAACTGCTGGCCTTGATTCAGGGCTGTGAAAAATTCTATTTTTTAAAAAAGTTTCTATTTCTCTCACGCAAAGGCCTTGCCATGGATTTGTAAGATTCTTAAGGGCAGAGAATATATTCCTCATTATTGAGTATTTTAAATTAATGCATTCAATTCAACAATTCTTTATTAAAACATAAAGAAATTAATCCCATTGATCAAGTCTAGTTTGTATAAATAGATTATAATCATTCCAGAAATGTTTGCCTTTTTAACAAAAGGTGATGTGAACATTTATTGTTTGGTTTTTAATCCTGTCCCCTACCCTACCCCAAGGGCAATGGCACACACATTTCCTTGGGGATATTCCAGTTCTTTTAGATTATGCCTTTTGGATGGAAGTTTATTGCTAATGCTAGTTCCAGAGGTAGAACAGAATTCATAGGATGTTTTAGATTCCTTTTGCTTTAGTGAGTTTGTCAGGGATGAGCATTTGATCTACTCAGAGTCAATAGGACTCACCAAGGATTGCTTAGGGGTTGTAGACACAAACAGTTGTTCTGTACCACAGGAGTTGACACTGGGAAGATTGGAAGCTTAGCTGACCTAGTAATTTTCCTCAATGCTTAGAAATTCAGCCAAAATCATAAATAACAAAACAGTTACCCTGGGTTATGGTGAAGTGCATGAGCTACTGCTTCCATTCTATCTCAAGTCACAGTTCTCACTGAATGCTTCAGTTCTATTAGCTAATAAATGTCTTGACAGCTCAGTGTGGCCTGAAACTATCTATTAATTAACATCTATTGCATGAAGTAGAAGCCATGAGATACTTCAAGCAGAAAAATGTTTAACTTAGTGAATTATATGCTAAAGATGATTGGAAAACCTAAAGGTCTAGGCTGCTAGAATAGATTTCTAGAACACTGTAGAATTATCCTGCCAGGGAAGCTACATATAACTGTGGCTATACCAGAAAGTATGGAGTGAGGAGAACTGCTATTTCAAGCACACAAAACACTACTACAAGTATGGGAGTAGAAATCAGACTCAGGAAGTTCTCTACTCAAGAATCTTCTTCTGACATTGTCAAACCTGGAGCCTGCACTCTGGAGTGTGCTCTCCCACAAATGCCTGTTCATGCCACAAAACTGGTGGTGACAGTAAAACACTGCTGCAGAAAAATCCTTCTCCTTTGTGACATTGCTGGTTAGCAAAAATAACAAATTGTAATAACACATGGAGTTTCTCTCCTCATTTACTCAATATTTTCTCAGTGCTTATAAATAGAAGTTTTCTCTCTCCCTTTCTCTCTTTCTTTCTTTCTTTTTCTTTCTTTCTTTCTTCTTTCTTTTTTTCTCTTTCTTTCATTTTCCTTTCTGTGTTTCTCTCTTTCTTTCCTTTTCTTACACAGAAGTCAAAGACCCCTGAAGTCTGGGTAGTATAATTTTTAGTTTTCCCATTAAATGGGAAGTTCTAGAAGGAGGTGAGAATGAGGAGTAAGGTCAATGTATCCCAGAGTTTGAGGAAGATTCCGTTCACTTTTAGCCAAAAGAATTTTAATGACTTTAGAAGGTCATAGTTAACTTACATGAATTTCTAAGTGATGGCTTCTCAAATAATGTAACCTCATGCAAACATTTCTGAACTGCAAACGCTTCTGAAAAAAATTCAGGAATTATCTGGGGTGAATGACCTAAAATGCAATATCTGGCATATCATAAACCCTTGTATAAATATTTGTTAAGATTTTCCAGTGAATGAGGAATCTCTTGTTTTTTCAGTGACATTTCATTTTCTTTCAGGTATAAATTCACAGGTTTTACAAAGACCCACCAAGTAGCCTACAAAAATAAAAGCTGTATCCAGGTTAAGCAACATCATTTTTAAAAGCATCCATAAATCTACACCAGTGGTGCTCTTCCTTTTCCAGTGTAATGCCTATGGTTGTTCCTGTACTTTTAATTTTATTAGATTGTCAATGTCCTATAAGGCATGCAAAGGTAAGTGCAATAGCATTTTTACTGAAGCGTTTTTTTAATAAAACACAATAGCTGCTACGTAAATTTTTCAGATAAAAATATTCATACAGAAGAAAAGAGTCCGCATAATAGAGATGTTCAAAACACTCAATTCAGTACAAAATCATTTTCTAATATATACACAACATATAGATGTCATTAGTCTGCAGTAGGGCAGAGAATTGATTAACATAAAAGTGTCACTGCAGTGTTTTATTTAACTGGATGAGATAGTTTTTAAAGGTATTGAGGAAATTTGAATGGAAGTTAAATATTTCTCCGCAGGATCATACACTTTTGCAGATGTAGGGTGATACTTCATAGAGATAAATTACTCAAAATATAGTTGGCAATTTTGTATGCCTTGCATTTACAAATATTTTCATCCATTATAATTGTTTGAGGTTCAAGACAGAAAGTGTAACTGGTGGCTGAACTGCTTCTGCAAAAGCTTGAACTCACAGCTCACATCAGCAAAGAGAAAATTAGTTGAATGCAGTGAACTGAATAGAGAAATGAGTAGTAATGTGCCATGTATGGCTTGCTTGTGTTTTTCCTGATAAAATAAACTGACATGTGGGTGAGATATAGAAAACTTATGTGAAAATGAATATGAAGATGAAAGCTACCAAATAAAACTTGATACTGTGGAATAGTTCCCTAGGGAAATCTTAGATCTGTAATTACATATAGCAATGTGTCACCACTTATGCTGTTTTCCCTGAAAATATATTCTGATATAACTATAATATATTTAGTTCCTTATTCTTATGTTTTATACTGCTATAATATTATAAAATGAAAATGTAAACCATTTCTGCCTTTTATAATCATCTTTGATTAGCAAATAGACATGATCTGATCTGACACTTCAACTTGAAATTGTCTGGCACTGTTTAATGTTTTACTTTAAAAAGTGGAACAGACCATTTTATTCATTAGAGTCTTCTCCAATGGAAGATAAAAGAAGTAGATCCATGAAACCTACATGAGTATGAAATTAACACTAGATAAATAGCATACCAGGATCTGTGGAAATGAAATTTGTGAGCAAGCGTTTGCCTGCAGAGTCTGAAGGTCCTACTATGGTACCATTCAGATTAATGAGGTCAACGATTTCTCTCTCCTAGAAATTAACTTTTATATGAGAACAATGATTTTCCTTGGTGCAGGAAGCTATATTTAACTCAGACCTACAACATATTCAAAAGGTGTATTTCATTTTCTCTTTCATCATCATGATGAGCCCTCTCATGCAGATTCTTATATACACCCAGGACTGCTTGAGATATGTAGATGAAATTTTGTAAACTTAATGACAATATTGGGTAACACATTTTAATTTACATCATAGAGTAAACAATTAAATTATGATAAAAAACAACTAAATTATGAAAGATATTTGGAGTTTTAAGGGTCCTGTCAAAATACTCATTTGTTCATACTTGAATTCTAAACCAGTTGCAAAATAAGACCAAAGGGAAAGGCGAATGGGAGAAAAAGTATCTGCTTTATGATTGGTATTATTCCCAGGTACCAATGTGGATTATACCTGAAGTAAATCACCTTCTTGACATTAAGACACAATATTAGGTAAAATTGTGGCAGTCAAAATCTCCTAGAGGATCGTATTTTCATGACCAAGTACTGTCTGACCACAGCAATCAAGAACTCATATTCTATAGGTAGTTCTTCTCTTGAAAGAAAGAGAGAAAACCTTGTTCTTGCAGGACCAATTTGTCCTCCAAATACTTCAGTCTGAATAAGAATTCTTATATGAGGGGAAATGAATGAAAATTTGGAGAGGCTGGAAGTAATGGGAAGGTAGAGTTTGCTTCACAAAGACCAAAACATCAAAAAGTGTTTTTTCCAAAAGAATGTTACAACTAAAATTTTATACCAAAAATCTAAGCACTCATTTAATCTGAAAAGAGTTAGCGTACAAAGAGATGTGTGTCCCTGGCTTATTCTCACTTAAGTATTTAAACAAAAACTCAAATCATTAATTTGCTGACTATGTTATGCACTGGTAATGTTTGAAATCCATATTTGTGCTTTTAAGCCATTTCTTCTTTAGTACTAACATAGATTTCCATGCAGACTGATGGTCTGCAGTATGAATTGTCAAAATCAAAATATATATGTCATGAACTTTTGAGGGATGAGTTTGAATGGCAAAGTCTGGGAGGATGTCCAAGAGAATGCAGCATTAGAGTTGAGACCTGAGTGACAAGTTAGAAAAAGGTGTTTACCTAAAGAGATGCCTGATCTCAAAGACAAAAATGCATCATAGTCATTGTTGGAGATGTTGGAACTGGAAACAACAAACGGTGGAACTGGAAGCTGAAATTGATAAAAAAAATCCATAACCCCAAAAGTAGTTGGTGGTAGGAACACGTGTGCTAAGTGTTTTGTACAGGTGGTTTACTTCTGTCCTAGCAATAGTAAGAATTGTTTCATCTAACTATCCCTGTTCTGTTGTGAGATGTGGAAAATTTACAGCAGATGGGGGGAACCAGGGATGGAACCCCACGTAATTTGCCTGCAGAGCTTGTGCTGCAGCCTCATGCTAAGTCATCTCTGAAATGCAAAGTAAGAACTGAAAGTGGACATATGGGGAGACCACATTTGTGGTGCCATTGTTTTTTTTTTTTTTTTTTTTTTGGCGGTACTGGGGATTGAACTCAGGACCCTGCGCTTGCTAGGCAAGTGCTTATTCCACTGAGCTATATCCCCAGCCCCAACATTTGTGGTGGATTGACAACTGGTGGTCGACTTATAACCCCCAGATGAACTGAGTGAGTGTGGTGCTGCGTGTGGGAGGCCCACCTGGGGTTTGTTGACAGCTGCATAAGAGGCAGAACTGGAGAAGAAGAGAGGCTGTTGGGAACTTGTAGAAAATGTTGGGTGCTGTTAGAAGCTATAAGGAGCTGTTGGGTCTCTTGGAGGAGCTTGTCGTTCTGGCTTTCCTGATGAGCTCAGCTGTTGTCATTATCCGAGGAGCTCAGGGCATTGTTGTTGCTGGGAATGGCTGTGGTTCACTTTGGGGGAGCTTCAGTCTTCACTTTGAGCATCGCTTCTTGGCTCCAGTTCTGATCCCTCAGCCTGTTAGCACAGATCCTTCATCCTGCTAACACAGACTTTCTAGCTTCCTCCACTGACCTTTGGGCCTCTCAATGCAGATCTGTGAAACAGGCCTGCATGAGATGTTGTCATGGGCTTTAGGCCTCCAGTTGGACTTATGGGAGGCATTGTTATGGGCTCTAGGTCTTCAGTTAGACTCATGTGGGACATTGGCATTGGATCCAGGTGTTTGGCTGGATTCTTTGGTCTTTAGCGTGTGGATAGATTTCTTGCACTCTCTTTTTGTGTATGATTTTTTTGGTGGCTATTATAAATAATTTTATAAAATATGTGTCCTGTATTATATCGATTCCACTTGTAAATTCCAAAGTACTACAACATCCTACATGACTTGGAGCTTGGCCCACCACATTCCTTGGTACTGTAGATGTGCATTCATCTGAAGGCTAATCAAACATATTCAGAAATAATTTCCATATATGGTGAACATGTAGAGACCTTTTCTTGTCATTATCCCATAAATAATACAGCACAGAGAACATTTACATTGTATTCAGTATCAGAAGTAGTCTAGAAGTGATCTAAAATGTTCAAGAGGATTTATAGGTCATAAGCATAGCTTATAGTAGGTGCTGCAGTACACACAGATTTTGGTGTTTGCAAGGGGACCCTGGACACAATCTCTTGCAGGTTCTGAGAGATGACAGTTTAATTTTAACATGACTATCCAAGTCAGCATGCATTTATTACAGGTATTCAGGAAAATGTGATGGCCTCATATTTTTAAAAAGATTGCCAAAATTGTAGATAAATCCTGTATTCTAATTGCATAAACATGTTGATAGACTTTAGTTAAGAAAGCTTTTGAGTCATTTGATCAACCATATACTGAGGTAAATCCTTAATTTATCAAATATTTATTGCATTTGCTATGAGGTTGGGCATTGCCCTAGGAAAAGATGCTATCGTGGTAAATCAAACAAAAATCTCTGCTTTCATGGAGATCACATTCTAACAGAATAAGAGAATAAAAGCACATAAATAAAACATGTAGGGTGTCAGATGAGAAAGCACACTGTTACATGAAACATGTAAGGTGTAAAATGACAAGTAATATAGATAATATGAAGAGAACTGGTAGAATAGGAAAGGCGAGGGGATACAATTTGAAATATGGTGGTCCGGAAACCTCACTGGGAGGAATTTTTGAGCACAGACCTGAAAGAGAGGAGGCAGTGAGCCATGGGGCAAGCATTCAGGGCAGAGGGAGGAGTGAGTCTGAAGGCCATCTGTAAGACACAAAGCAGATGGCATACGGTGATTGGCTCATGGAATTTATGACTAAATATACATACATCAGTGATGGACTACCAAACAGCAGAAGCACCAGGATAAGGTAACCCAATGAAAGGCTTCAGCCTCCAGCTACCTTGGTTCTGATCAGAATTCCTATCTATTGTTTTAGGCTGGATGGATGATTTACTCTTTCAGCTTTATTATCTATAAATTATGAATTATAATAATAACAGCTATAATATTGTTATGAATTAGAATGTTGCCCAGCATATTATAAATGCACAGGAAATGCTAGCTTTTCTGGAGAAAATTGTAATCCTATGTGATAGTCAAAGAGGAAAGTAGTTTATTACTGTATTTTCAAAATACCTATTGAGACACGTTATTTTGAAATTAAGTTGTGGAAAGTAATTTGCAGGCCCACTTAAATAATGAAGAAATAGAGGACCCAAGAGTTCAGTCACTCATTCAAGGTCATATTTTTGCTCCATATTAGGGGTGGAATGAAGAGCCGGTCCTTCTCTCTAGTGTCTAAACTTCAACTCTTTCCCTCTCCAACACCATACTTCCAAGTGGGCTCCGCTACTTCCAAACACCCTGCAGATGCAGACAAATCCTTTACAAGCAAGTAGAGTCTGGAAGGTGCAAGGAATAAAGGCAAACAGAAAGGAGAGGTAGCAATTTCAAGCCAGGAGAAAGAGAATTAGTACACACAAATCTCTGAGATTTTCACTGTGTACCGAGAAGTAGGGTTATGGGGTAACAGCGATTAGACTAATGCCAATCAGAGGCTTTATATTTAGGTAGACAGGGAACGAGTCAGCATAGGCAAGTCAAGGCCAGATGGCAGAGAATGTTAAATGTCAAGGGAAGGCATTTGAGCTTTACTTTGGCATCAAGAAATCTCTGACAGTTTTTAAGCAGAAGACTGATACGGAAAAAAAATGTGCATTTTCAGGAAGAAAATTGGATAGAGTGGAAAGAAGGTAGACAGACACCAGAGAAGTGTAGCTCCATCTAGAGAACATTAGGAATAACGCAAAGTACACAGAGAATACTCAGGGGTTCATATTCGGATGAATTAATCCAGGTAAAATTAAATTAATTTCAACACAGAAGTTTCCTATTATTTTTAAAGCAAAATTCTCTTATGCATGGAAGTTCTGTTATTTCCAGGTATCTCAAGTGGGGGGCATGCACGCCATAGGATCCTTACTGGAACATTTTGCCTGTGTGCTGCTGTATGTCTCAGATGGCGAGAGTCTGAGTGTGATATGTCGCACATGCTGCTTTGGAAACGTATAAGAAAGCCTCATATGCACGTGCTATGCACTGCATAGCATAGAGTAAGGGGAATTATTTTTCTGCTTATGCTCCTGCAGTTAAAACTTCGTGGAGTTTGAAATGCTCCTGCTTCTCTCCTGGCTGCAGTCACAGTAACCTCAGGGAGGAACCAAAGCAGCTGACCTCATAATTTAGGGAAGATAAAGCTACTTTATGCAAAGGGACAAAATGGTCCACTGCGAAACAAAGCACAGTACCAGGAAGGACAGATACAATAACCAAAGGCAACATGACCTGTGACAGCCAAGATTTGCCTGTATCTCTCATTTTTTTCTTATTCATTGCTTCTTAAAACAAAACAAAAACCAAAGGAATCATGTTCTTATGGCCTAGTTGTAGACTCGGGCTACCCCTGGTGTCTCTTAGTACCAAATAATTGAATTAGACATTGTTTGCAATGGTAACAGAGAAATAAATTATTTTATGCTACTCAAAAAAATATGTTAATTAGCTTGGAAAAAATCATCATTTTTAGGCCTACAGCTATTCCTCGTCAGATCAGAATCTCATTAATTTTCACTAGCTAAATAAGGTCTCGCCCTCCAGCGCAGCCAGGGAAAACTCAGAGGTTTGGTCAAGCAACACTGTGGATATGTAATCTTTCTGTAATGGTGAAGAAATCTGAATTACTGAAGGACCAGTGGGGCCCATTTCGCAGGGAGATTCATTCTAACTAAAATTCTCTGTGCACATCCTGTACTAATTCCTAATACAATAAAAGTATTTGGCAGGAGTAGACAAATATTTTCTCTCTGACCTAAGTTTTTAAAGATATGAAATTTGAGCTGAGTCGATGGCATATATTTCACATTTGAAATGGATAATCTTTTTCTTCTATAAATAACTCATGAAATTTCATCGTCTCAGAAGCCACTTCCTTCTGAGAGTACACAAATATGGTAGGGCTGGCAAGCAATTATCTGGACCACAATCGCTGTGTGTACTCCAGTCGGGAAATGTCAGTTTCCTTAATTGTCTTCTGATTCATGAGTACTTCGGAGTACATTTCCTCTTGGAGGACAGAGAATAAGACAGTCCCCTGTTCAGAGGAAAATGAGAGATAGTGAGAAACAAACAGAAAAAAGAGCTAGGAGACCCGAGGAGATGAGGAAAGAACAGAGGAGGGAAAGATGGAAATGCTCTTAGCTTGTTAGTCCGGACAGCACTTAACATCTGTCTGTTTTTAGAGTTTAAACAGTTGAGTGGCTTTTCATCTTGTCATCGTTGGTGAAGAACACAGGAGCATACAAGTTCCGTTATTCTGAACAGCAACAGTCACTTGGCACATCCACAAGGGATGATTCAGAACTAGTGGGAAGTGGTAGGTTAGAATATTTTCCTGTGCTTTGTGAATGATTTATAAATAAGGTGGAACACACAAGTTGTATGAAGCTGGAGTAGGTATTTCTAATCCTCTTGTGAACATCTCCACAGCCCATACGATTTTATGTGCATCATGTAAGACCTGACTGAAATTTCTTTTTCTGCCTCTCCAAGTTACCAGCACATCACATCCAGATGCCTGAAAGAGGGCTTTCTGTGTAGGTCAAATTATACTCTGGTCCGCTCTAGGTGTCCGCGGAGCGGATGTGGTCAATGGAGCTGTCCTTAGGACAACAGGCAGAGAACTTGCCTAGGCCAAGATAAATTCATTCGAAAGCAGAAGAGCAATGCAGCTCAATGGGCGGTGAAATCAGTGGGAGCAAATTGGCCCATTTCTGCCTCGCTGACTTGTACTGTCCATTAAGCCCTATTTGCTGGTTCATGGTTGTTCACTTCATTTACTTTCTAATCCTTTTTTTGCCGGCCTGGCGCATCTCCAGGTTAGTGCAGTCCTGTTAATTGCCATCTCCTGCTACTGACTGACTGTGACATGGGCCTTATCACCTCATTACAGGGACTGGACATGAAATTCTACACAGGAAACCCAGCATGAGGCCTGGTTTGTTTAGGATTGAGACTTAAATCAGACATGATCTCACAGCTTCTAGGAAATGGAGATTTTCCATGTCCTCATACCTCCAAAGAAGCTGGGATTTACTTTAGCTCATTTGACCTTTATGCTATCTCAGTGCCACAGTGATCACACCACACAGCTTGGTGAGAGCAAGCAGGAAGAGTGGGATGTGGTGCAGCAGGAGGAAGTCTGGGAAGTTTTCTGTTTATGTACAATCCTGTCCCCACTACTGCCAGGTTCCAAGGCTGTAGGGTGCATTTATCAACTGTGCTGTGCTCGTCCAGCTGTCTGTTTTTCCCGCTGGTGAAGTGCTCAAGAGCAGACACATGATGCATTTTTAATTTTTGTTCCCATCGGCTAGCCTAATGCTGATCAATAACAATTTGTTGATTGAGAACACAACACAGCACATATTGAGCACCAACCAAGAGCTGACTCATTCTCAAAACACTCCTGAGGGGCTAAATACTATTTTTTCACTGTTTTGATTATAGGATTCAAGGTTGAAGAGGTTAGACCTCATGTCTGACTGACAAAGCTAGGAGCTACACTGTAGGTTATACAGTAATAAAGAGGCTTAAAAGATTTGATTTCATAATGAGGCCATTAAAGTATCTTCTGGCAAACTGAAAATGAAGTATGAAATTTTTCTTTCCATAATATTGGCATTCCTGTTGATGTACTGAAAATATTTTCCAATATTAGTTTCATAGCTATCTCCTTCTTACTGAATAATGAAAAATAAAATCTGCTTTTTTTTTTTTTTCCTTTCTTTTTTTTGGTACATGGAATCAGACTCAGGGCCTCGTGTTTGCCAGGCAGGCACTGCGATGCTGAGCTACATCCCTTGCCCAAAATCTGCTCATCTGAGCGTATTTTATTTCAGTCCTTTTATTTTCCTCTTTCTCTTGACCCTTTTTCTTATATAGTACAGCTGGTTATTCTGAGAGAAGTAAACTTAGGGTTGGGCATGATATTCAGTCAGAAAGTTTCATATCTCAGAAAATATCTACCATGGTGAGTGGGAGTCGCAAGCAGATGTCACTCTGTTAGTTACTGAACAGGGATTGGGATTATAATGCTCAGTTATTTAATTTCTAAGTTGAAATATGGTAGACTACAAAGTTACCTCCTGCTGTGGAAGTCCGGGCGTGTCAGCCTCCCACAAGTCCTGCATGGGCGTGGGCGAGCGTGAGCCCATGTGATGCTCCGGGTGCTCTGTCTGAGCTTTGGACGTGAGCTCACCTGACTCCTGCCCCATCTCTGCGTCTCCCAGTCACGAAACTGACTTACTATTTTCTCTCTCGTTAGTGTCCTGAGTTTCCGTGCAATATATTTTTTCTTCCCTGTGTCCCAGTGTTGCTTTACAGCTTTAAGTAACTCCTTTTATGGGACTTTATTTCTGATGAAGGAATTAAAATATATGTTTTCCTCATTTATATAATGTGTGAAAAACAGGATTTAAAAGAAGAGTTAACCAGTCCTCCTTTTCTTTTTCCCTTTTTTTTTTCTATACTGGCACAAACTTTGGGCACTGAATTTATATACCTATAAATATCTTTCCATTCTCACCTTCTTGCAAACTTCCTGACATTTTCATTTAGTGCCATGTAAAATTCTAAGTGTGGGAAAATTTGTATTGTTTCAAAGCAATTATTTTTTATTTTAACTCTGTTTCTCTGTCTTGAAACTGGGGATTCAAAATCATATAAAAAATCTGTGCTTCCCAGGGTCAGCACAAATGTAGGCACTGTTGACTCAGCAAACTACTATCCTTCCCTTCCCTTCCCTTCCCTTCCCTTCCCTTCCCTTCCCTTCCCTTCCCTTCCCTTCCCTTCCCTTCCTTTCCTTTTTTATTATGCAGTATAGGAGAGCACACAGGCCTCAGAATAAGAGGGAAACACTTTACCACAGAGCTACACCCACAGACTCTTAAATATTTTAGTTAAATAAGAAACTATTGAACTTTGTAGATATAGGTATATACCTACTTAAATGGCATTTGAAGAGGAATAGACATGGATTAGGTCTTTTATACATAGTATTTACAAGTAAGATGCTTATAATTATAATCCTTATAAGCAAGATGGTCCCTAGAGGTATATATGAGAAAATAATTATGAAAAGTAGATACAGAGAGATCCTCATGAGAAGTATTACTCATGACATATTTACTTTTCTAATGTAAGTTAAAATGAAAATAGTACTATTAGTGTGGGTTTCAAAATAAATTATAAATCAGCATTATATTTTAGTCTTATAGCTAGAGGAATATTTATTGATTATTTGATTATACTTTGGATCACTTAGACACACAGAATATTGGAGAAGTAGAAAGTAAAAGATTCTATAAGTTATTTTTCTCAGCATTTTTAAGAAAAACCAAACAAATGGATCGATGTGATCAGATGTATATGTTTTAAAATGCATGTTCCATTATTTTATTTAATTTTAATATCAATCTCATAATTGTAGTAGTTAAATAAAGAGCAGAACAAAAAAGTTTTCACCCAATTGGCAGTTTGAACAATAAGAAAAATCCAGATAGTTCCCTTCAAAGCAATTCTTACTTAAATTCTATACAAAAATGAAAATGAGAAAATATAGAAAAATGGCACTTTCATAAGTTTTTTACTCTTCTTGAAACTTTAAGGTTAACAAAATCAAAGATTCTAAACACACACCACTATAATTTTTTATAAATGTGCTTATGAATACATTTACAGCTTTAATTACAACATACATAACACATAAACAGGCTGCCAAATAGATTCTTGAGTTCAGTAATCCAAGAATTAAAATAAAGCTTAAAGCTGCTCTGTAATAATAAATTCAGTTGAATTTAGATATTTTGCACATTGTAATCTTTAAGTAAGGAGCTTTGAGATATTAAAATTACTTTTTAAATAAGTATTCACCACATTTAGTGAATTTAATGATGGAGATTTTTGATATTTTAAAATATGCATGTGATAGAAACCATTTATGTAAGTCCATAGTTAATTCAATAGGCATCCGAAGCTAGTACTAATGAACTGTGATATTTTGTGACATTTCATTAATAAGGCTTTCTCTCTATTCTTAAATAGTTTTTGTATACTTAGCAGTTTTCTGCCAAGTTATGATCAACTGGTGACTAATTTCCCCTATAATCTCTTTACTTGAGAAATGTGAAATGACTTTAAGCCATAACCAGAAATGGCTTTTTGTTAGCATTCTAAACTATACAGTCATGTCCTACATGATTGGACGGGGAGGCAGGGCAAAGGTTTCTCTCATGTGAAAACCGTAACATAAACAAAGTGAGAAATGGAACATAATAGAAAGGAGGGAGACAGAGATTTGTCAAATCGGAGGAGCTTCAAGGGATGGAGAAACGAGGAAGTGTGAGAGGCGAAGAGATGAAAAGGAAATGAAACAATGTGTTACACAGGCACCAGCTCCTGAGGGATGTACACATTGTTTCCTGCAAACATGGATCAATAAAAATTAAAACACTCTGCATCAATTATTCTAAATATTTGTGAAATGGTATTTGGTGGATGGCACAGAAAATAGTCCAAACACAATCTTCAATTAACTGGATTGAATCGGCCATGTTTAATCCCTTTATTGTGAAGGCTTCAATTTTTTGAATTTTGCATGGAATTCATCTATGTTCCTGAGAAAAATTCAAGAACAAAAATTGGAAGAGAACAAATTTTATTATGTTCCATTGCTATGTGTCAGTCCAAACATGGAACACTAGGCATAAAACTATTAAGATCTTCCTCATCAATGTTTCGCTAAGAAATTTCTCCTTTAGTAACTTCATTAGGCCATAATTTAGATCTCAGATTTGGTCAACATTTGAAGAAACTATATCTAAAATTCACTGGGAATCATAGCCATGACTTAAAATTTCATGAAATATTATTTCATGAAATAATTTGTTGATGGCAAAATTTCTTACTGCACTAAGGTAGAATCAAGGCACATATTTTAGGGGCTCTTTTTTGGCAACTTGTCTTCATATCTACCAGTGATCACCTTTAGAATACCTTGTACCATGTGAGCACGCAAGAAATAGTTGATAATGAAATCACCACAGCTGTACTGAAAAGTACTGTTAGAATTTTTTCTTCACAGCTAAAATTTGTAATGACAATAAATATGCTAAAATTTATTGCTGACAAAAGTGTGATGTGCCACAGTAAAGCAGAGTCAGAGCAGGGAAGTAGATGAACACAAGTTGAAGATGATGGATGGGTGCACTTCTGACTGCAAAATTGAAATAAACATGTCTAGACCCTGTGGGTTCTTTAGATCTGAATCTCTCATGATGAAGCAGGACATGGTCTTGGTTGATCAGTGCTATTATTCTATTAAATGGTAAATGTTTTAAAAAAATCAGTCTTCACAGAAAAGTCAACAAATATGTGGAGAAATATTTTTAGTGGACAATTATTATTTTTAAATGTCTGTAAATGGCAAGAAATGGAGAGGGAAAATAATATTTTCCTAGTACCTACTATGTGCCTCTTTGTAGTTAAGACTACATGTCTGTACACACTCTCCATTACAATGATCACAGATTTGGAGCTCAAGGATTGGGATAAAATAAACATAGTTACCTATTTTAACTCTTCTGCTATCTATAACCTTTGAAATGTTTTAACAGATTCATAAGCCTGTTTTCTGAATTGAAACGCATTGTAATTTGCAAATTCTTTAAGCCAGTTGTAGCTGAATGCCAGTGCTTTGCATATGTAAACTCTGTAGTGCTCTCAAGGATTGATTTTCTTGAGGGTAGTGAAGATTTTAAGAGCAAGACATTAGCTCTGTTACATAATCTGCCTTTTTTGGTTTTGGAAAGCTGTGAAGTCCTATGACAGAAAAATTACATGACTTTCCTAATCTTGGTATCAGCCAAGGTAGAATTAAAAATCTGAATATATTCTTGTGTCTTTTTATTACTCTATGTTACTATTATATTGGAAGATTGTAAACTACTTAAAACTGAGACCATGTTTTGTATTTTCTTGACATCAAATTCTCACATCACTATATTTCACTACCAGCAGACATTTGATTACTATTTGGTTGATTAGTACTATCAATAAATATTTTAAAACTCTTTAATATGACAGATACCATGCTTGAAAAATGGAAATTAAACACAATTTTAGGTGATTAGGCAGGGAAAGAAATACTTATTGAACCATACATGAAGTAGGAGTTGGGAGGGGCCATGTGGGATAGTAATAGGAAAGCTGGGTTTTAATTTTAGTTTTGTGAATCGTAATTATGAGCTTTGCGCAACTTATCTAGTCTCACTGAACATCTCTCTCTTGTCTGTAATTTACAGCCATGACCTAATCACTTGCCAGACTTGCAAATTTTGTAAGAAATATGAGCCCATGGGGTATAATGTTGAGATCAAACACTATAGTAATAATTATTATTATTGAAACATTTAAAATGATAAAGTTCTGCTGAAGTTGCTCAAGCATTGTCTTAAGATGGTGTTAGAATGGGTGTTAAAATACAAACAGGCATATGTCAGTTGAACAACATGTAAGCACAGTGAATGATCAGTGAAAATATAGATTTCTACTTTTAAGCTTGAAAGGGATACACAACACATTGGAGTGATGGCAAGTTCGCTAGCATGGACAGTGGTAGAAACTCAGTCACTTACTGACTCATCCTGAGGCGAAGTGTGTGCGTGCGTGTGTGTGTGTGCATGTGTAAATACACTACATCTCATCTCTGAAGGTTTTCCTACTTCATCTTCTCATGGAAAACAGAAAGAATGTTCTCTCCACCTCAGCAAATATATTATTGCAGAAGTGTGTTACAGCATGGGGTGAAGTCACTCTCAGGTAACCTATGGAGGCAGCAGACATTGGGTCTGCTCATCACGAGACTGGACTTCCTTAAATCTTCATGTATTATGGGCCTTTTGAGTAACAGAGTAGGAATATCATTTATTAGAGCTGGGGGAATTCAGTTAATATACTTTTATACCAAATGGTGACTGTGGAACCAGGAAACATAGTCAATTTTTGGCAACCCTGATGTAGAAGAGTGAACATTCAGAGCCATGCTGATGTAAGATATGAGTGGGATTTTACACACACAGAGTAACTACACTGTGAAAGACCTGGGCCAACAAAGAGTAGTTATGGCACATTACATGGCGGGCAGTATAGTTTTGCCCACTTTACTAAGTAAAGGAACTAACTGTGAACATTAATTGTTGTATGTCAACTTGTTTGGAGTAAGAAATGCCTAGCAGATTACTAAAGTACACTTCTGGCTTCATCTGTGAGGTATAAGCAGGGATGATTGGTTTGTCGGCCAGCAAACTGAGAGGAGAAGACCCAAGCCAGTTGTGGGTCACACCAACAAATAGGCCTGTATCCTAAATGGAAAGAAAAGGTAATACACTGCCCATTTGGAAGAGTTCCAATCTGCTTGAGTGGACGCACCTCCTGCTGTCCTTTCCTTTGCACATTGGTTTCCTGTGTCATCAGCCTTCCAACTCACATGCAGCTCAAGCGTTTTGTGGTAAGTCTGCAGGGCTTTGTGACCTTGGATTTGGGCTGCATTGTTTGCCCTTCTTGTTCTGTGTCTTCCATCTGTTCGCTATGAGTAGTTACCGGTTCTTCTGCCTCACCAGAACACAGATGACCATTGTACACACTCCTGCCTCTGTTTCTTTAAGGCTACCTGATAAATTCTCATGCATCATTATACACATATTTTCTATTGATTCTGTTTTGCTAAAGAATCTAACTGGTCCATGGACATAGATGTCTTTAGTAACTTGTCAAAGATTGTAAGTAGTCATATCCAGAAAGCATGTTCTTATCCACTCCTTAGTTAGGTGAGATTAATTTGGAGGATATAATGTTTGATATCTAGATGCAGGTGTCTAAGTATAGATACAGACATAGGTTATATGTAGATATGCTTAGGTTTAAGAAGTTGAAAAACTGGATCTAGAGGTCAAGATAGAAGTATTAAGTGGCTATAGATTTGGGAACTCAGATATGGTTGGGATCATCTAAGAAAATGTGCAGACTTTGTGCCTTTAATCAAGATAAGACACACCAGAGATGGGTGTCATTAATATATACAAAGTCTCTCTGGAGATGAATAGTTTGGGGAAATTGTCAAATATGAGAACACTGAAATTTAGTGGTGAACTTGTTGAAAATGTTGAAAAAGAGTTCAATGAGAAAGTCAGAGAGACAGGAGGAAACTTGGTGAAATTAGTGTAGTGTTTGAGAAACCAAATCCAAAGAGAGCTTTACGAAGCTGAGGACTTCTTAGTTGACTGGATTGAAACACAGCCATAAGAATAAGGGCTGAGCTGGGTGTGGCAGCACATTCCTGCAATACCAGCATTCTGAGTAGCAGAGGCACGAACAGCACAAGTTCTGGTCTAGCCCGGGAAACTTAGGAGATCCTGTTAAAAAAAAAAAAAAGTAATATAAGGGACTAGGAATGTAGCTCAGTGCAAATGCTCTAGCTCAGTCCAATACCCAGTGCCTCAAAAAGAAACAACCAAACAGGGTTTAAAAAGGATGACTGAAATTTAGTGTTGTCATTGGTATCCTTTGGCAACCTGGAAAAGAATGAAGTCAAACTATAGAGTAGGTTGAATGAAACTAAAAAAACTAAGTGTAATAAGTAAAAACAGGTTTCACTCCTCTGTGTAGCACTTAGAACAGCACAGCCACACACTCCATTGTTTATTTCAACATTATGACAAAAATCACGGAAGCTTGATAATCCCCCTGCGTGAGTGTAAGCCTATTACTGTTCATAGGTTCTAATACTCGGGAAGAAGCTACTGAACAGGTTTAGCAGAGAAATCATAATACTTTAAATTCTTATTTGCTCTTCTTATTTCATCTAAATAATCCAGTCATATTAATGAAGAGAGCTTTAAAGGCAGGAGGGAGACTGTAGGCAACTCTGAGTCTGAGTTCAGCCTGTGGCTTAAAAACTGTGTGGCCTTGAATATTTTTCTTAAGCTTAAGGATTCTGACCTATAATACTTAGGCACTGATAGTTCTTGTTTCATAAATTACTCAAATGATGAAATAGATTATTTTAGGCAATGTATTTATCATTGTATCTCACATCATTAAGTGCTCAATAAATGGTAACTGATATAATTATTATTTATTATTATTATCATATCTACTTTAACTCCTAGTGATTATGCATAGTGACTTGTCCTCTGGGCCAGTCGCCTGACTTTCTTTACATTTGTACTTTGGCCATGAATACAGAGCACTCCTACAGTCT
This sequence comes from Dinomys branickii, assembly GCA_004027595.1. NCBI lineage: Eukaryota > Metazoa > Chordata > Mammalia > Rodentia > Dinomyidae > Dinomys > Dinomys branickii. The sequence continues at coordinate 82,606 of PVLD010006083.1, read as the reverse complement.
GGCACAAATACACACACACACAAACACACACACAGTGTTGCATTAGTTCATGGAAAGACATGGTTTTAGAACAAGACAAATTCAAGATAAAACTTTCAGTCTGGCTCTGTCACTTTCTGGCCCTCGCATCCCTAACAAATGTTTTACTCTCTCATGATTGTAATTTTTTTGGCTTTATAATTGAAAAACTAGTACATTTCTTTTAAGGCTATTTAGAAACTGGATGGGCCGATACTTAAAGGGCTGTGTACCAGCACTTATTAAGTTGGATGCATTAGCATGATCATATTTCTTTATCCTCAGAATTACACGGGAAAATGGAAGTCCCTTGCTGGCTCCCTTCCTTCCTTCTCCTTCTCTCTCCTTTTTATTCTGCAAGATACACTGTTCGTTCTAGTTTTGAATTTTTTCCCCTTGAAGCTTTTGGTTACACGCGAGGGTCGGTATCAGTAGAGAGTCAGCTGGTCTCATGGAAAAAAGGCACAAATAGCAAAATCATTTCCAGGGCCTTTTGTGTTTGGTGTGAGCAGAGATGACAGTTCTAAAGATGTGGGCCATGTGCTGACTGTCAGAGCTGGCACTGCCACCAGAGTCTCGTGGGATGTGGTGAAATTCAATGAGTTCTGGATTTTGCTTTTCTTTTCTTTAATTTAGGTCAAAATTTCAGCTGCCCCTTTCATGATCTCATTTACCTAGCAGAATAGCTGTTCTGCACCCAATGTGGCTAGGTTCCCCTCAGTTCTCCCTCTTTTATCCCTCTGATTCTAGATTTTCACTTTCAAATAAAATGGTTAATAGTTTCTCCGGTGTATTTAAGATTTTTAAAAGCATTTTTTTCAATCTAGTTTAATCTGTGTTTAATTTAATATATTAACTCTTAATTTAATATTTTATAATTTGAGCTAATATACTTAAAATGCATTACATCTTAATTTTATATACTCAATCACAGTTTAATAAAGTTTCCTTTTAACATCTTGATTAAAAGGACTATTGCACACTAGTTACACCTTCCAATTAAACTCCAAGCACTGTTGTCTCAGTGGGCTTCAGCATTCCATCAAGGGCTTGAAGCCCGAAGTCCAGGAAAAGGGAAGTATCGGTAGTAAATGCAGAAGACTTTTTATTGACACGACTTCTGACCCTAATGATCTCTCTAATAATAGGTGTGATGCTAGTTCTTATAAGTGGAAAAATGTTCAGATTCCAATGGCTTAAGGCAACGAAAATTTGTTTCTGTTCCATGTGTGATTCCCTTCCAAGTGATGACCAGGTACCCCAAATCATTTCATCTTGGTGATCTATTACCTTCAACACTTGTCACAAGATCAGTATGGAAGGTCACATGGGATGGGCTGTAATGAGCAGATCTGGTGGTGCCATTTATTGTGTCTGTGTTTGATTACAGGAATTGACTCACAGGGATCACTGGGACTGTCATTTCATTCTGTGCAAAGGACAAAGAAGAAACAGATTTGTTCATATTTAAGATTTTATTATTTGTATCCCAAAATCTATAAAATTACCTTATTTTCAGAATCACTTCCTTGTATGTGTCATGGAATTCAGCCTCTGAAGGAATTAAGAAATCCTTGACTGAAAAGCTTCTCTTTGGGAAAGGAAGCCATCAAATACACAGAAAATGTTGTCGTTATTTTTGTATGTCAGAGAAATGAAGGCTGTCCCTAATCAGTAAGCTTTGAATACTGAAATAAATAAATAAGTAAACACATAGCACAAAGCATACAACTTGCAAAAAAATATTTTGAAGGAAACATTCAAGTCTATACATGTTTGAATAATTTCCCTTTAGAAAGGCTCCAAAATATGTGAGGGAGGAGACCAGGTTTTCAGACATTTAATAGAGGCACGTACCACCAATGATTAGAAAAGCAAAAAATAGATATTTTGACCTCTCTGGTGAAAGAAAGGAAAAGAAAGAAAGAAAGAAAGAAAGAAAGAAAGAAAGAAAGAAAGAAAGAAAGAAAGATGGAAGAAAAGAAGGAAGGAAGGAAGGTAGGAAGGGAGAAATAAAAACATATATCCACATAAAAACTTGTGCATATATGTTCTTGGTAGCTTTATTACAATAGTCAAAACCTAGAAACAACTCAAATGACCATACAGATTTCTCATTGTTATGGTATATCATTCAACAGAATATTCTTTAAAAGTACAAATGGCTAAATATTATTACAGATTATAAGATAAATGAATCTCTAAATAATTATATCAAGTTAAAGGACTCAGACAAAAATAATGCATACACTGTGAGTCCATTTATATAAAACTTTAGAAAATGCAAGCTAATGTACAGCCACAGAAAGCAGTCAACTTTCTTTCCTGTGATAGGAGAGAAGATTTGGAGATAGGGAAAACAAAGAGTTCCAGCATAATTTGGGAAGAGCTATGGGCATGTTCATTGTTTCAGTTGCAATATTATATACATGTCATACCATGATAAACTGTACACTTTAGATGGGAGCCTTTTATAGTTTCTCATTTATACCTCAGTAAAGGTATTTTTTAAAAAAAAATAATATGCAGTGACAAGAATTCATTCTCACTTTTGTGATAGTCTTATGAAAAATGCAAAATATAGACCTAAACTGAAGGACATTCTATAAACTAATAAATAAACTTTGAAAATGTTAAAGTCCTCAAGAGCTAAAAGATAAAGTAGAGGTGTTCCACACTAAAGGAAACCAGAGAAATGAAATATGCAGCATGTTAAGCTGAAGTAGAGTTTTTTTCTTTATTAAAGACTTTGGAACAGCTGGCAAAACTTACTTGACTGGAGTGTGAATATTAAATGGTAATTATGTACAAATATTAATTTCCTGGATTTCTGGTTGCATAGGATTTATGGATTTATAAGAAATACGTGTTTATATTGTAGGAAATACACATTAATGTGACGTGGATCAGATTGGTAGCATAACCTTTAAATTACTGAAAACAGCTATGTCATTTATAGTTCTTATGTCTTTGTATAAGTTTGTAGTTACCTCAAAATTAAAAAGTTTAAGCAGGGCATGGTGGTGCACACTTGTAATCCCAGGACTTGGGAGGCCAAATCAGGAGGGTCATTGTGAGTTTGAGACCAGCCTGGGCTACAAAGTGAGCTCAAGGCCAGCCTGAATTGCATAGCAAGACCCTGTTTCAAAAAGACAAAGCACCAAAAGTTTAAAAGAAATAAAGATCTCAATAGGAAAAAAAGACCAAATAAAAATGGCAAAAGTACTTAAAAATATATTTTGCTGTAAAATAAGTTCATTAAGCAGCTATCTGCAAAGATGTCTGCCATCATTAGTCACTAGGGAACACATATCCAAACCACACGGGAAGACCGTCACACATACATGAACACAGAAAAGACTGACAACATTAAATGTTGAAACAGAGGGTGAAGAAACCACAAATATCAGACCCCGTATTTGAGAATACACAATGGTCTAGCACTTTGGAAAACATTTTTTGTAGTTTTAAAAATAATTTAAGAACACATGCAACATAGTCATTCTATTCCGTCTTTACCTAAGAGAAAGGAAAGCACATGTTCCTACAAAGATGTCTACAGAAATGTTCATAGCAGATGTAATATAAAAATGGAAACAATACATACGTTTATCAGCAGAAGAATGGATGAGAAAATTATGATATGTCCATTTCATAAGATATTATGAACCAATAAAAATGGATGGATCAACTGTGATGTATATTCAAGAACATGGATAAGCTTCAAATTAGTTGTTCTGAGTGAGAGCTACCACACATACCCCAAAGAGTACATATTTTGTGATCCCCTTTATAAGGTTCTAGAACACAAAAATTAGTCTATAGTGACAGAATGCAGATAATTTGTCATCTATGGTTGGGCAAAGGATAGGGTAAGAAAAGGAACATAAAAGGGAAAGATTTATAGACTTGTGGTAAGAATGGAAAATAATACAGTCATAATGGAAAACAGCATGAAAGTTCCTTAAAAAGCAGAAAGCAGACCGAGTGTATGATCCGACCTTCTCAGGACCAGGTACTTGCGAAAAAGAAGCTGAAATCAGTGTGCTGAAGGGTCATGTGCACTAGCATGTTTACAGCAGCACTGCACTCAATTGCCAAGGTACAGAGTCAGTCAAGACGTGATGGATGGAATGGATGAGCACAGAAATGTGGCACACTCGCGCACAAGTGTATATATACACACATGCCTGATGGAGAATTATTCAGACATAAAAAAGAATGGAATCCCACCAGTCAGGCAGCATAGGTGGAACTGGAGGTCACCATGTTAAGTGAAATAAGTCAGGCTCAGAAAGGCAAACATACCTTGTGTTCTCATTCCTGTGTAGAAGTGAAAATGGTTGCCCTCAGAGAAGAGAAGAGCATAATAGGTCCTGGAAGCAGGAAGGGTAAGCAGACGAGGAACAGAAGTAATTTGGTAGGAAGTACCCAATGCAGTTAGGTAGGAGGACTTAGTTATAGTGCTGTATAGCAGAGTAGGCTAACTACATTCTACAATAACTTAAATATTTCAAGTTGCTGGAGAAGGACTCAATAGTTCCCAGCCACACAAAAATGATAAAGTTTGAGGAGACAGAAATGCTAATCATGCTGACTTCATCACTGTACATTGTGTGCATATATTGAGTTATATTTCTTCTATATCAGGTAGACATGTAAAATATGTTGTCCCAATTAAATCTATTTTGTAAAGAGGGGCACCAGATAGCATTTGAGAATATAGACATGTACATTCTGTGATTATATTGATGGTTTCACCAGTGTTTGTGTATGTCAATCAATTTAAACTGCTCATTTGAAAAGTGCAATGTAGTATAAATAAAGTATACCTAGAAAGGTGTTAAAAGAAACCAAGACAGAAGGAAAAGTGCTTTAGCTGAGTGCTTGACCATTTTAAGTAGCAAGGAGATCAGACTTATTTCCCTGGTGAATGGCTGCACGACAGCAGTTCAGTGTTGCTGGTGAAGGCAGGCATATCTGCCTCATAGACAGTGTAGTTGAGATTACAGTTAACATTTCTTCTGTGAAATTCACAGAATCTTAACAGAGTGTTTGGGAAAGAGCCAGGAGAAATCCCTCGTGTAAAGCCAAGGCACGACTTGAAATTTAAAAAATCTACTTCACCTTCTCAAATGAACGATTATTAATAGTTTTTGATTTCCTGGTGTGGAAATACTCCCCCGAGAAGCTGGAGTCCAAAGACGTCAGAAAAGTGCCAGATAAACTCAGTCCTCCCAAAGGAAGTATCAGAGACACGATGTAACATAATGTTGTCTGCACCAGCATCGGGATGTAAGCGAGGGTGAGTGAGCTCATGGAGCTGCTATTCTGCATGTTTCGGGAAGCCCGTGCTTTCTGATTGGACGGGATGTAATACAAAGAAACGCACATGCGGTGCTCTTCCTTCTCCTCCCTTTAGTCTTCCCTCAAGGACTGATTCTTCTAGCTAAGTTGCTGGAAAGAAACTACGCGTTTGAATGTACTTGAAACTCAGTGGAGCAGTCCACAGAAAGCCTCGGGGGAACCGCTAATCTGGATCGCTGTGGTAGTCACAGGGTGTGCATCAGAATATTCCCCAGGCCTCCCTGCTTCAAGCCACGTATAGAATTATACTTCCCACAACGAGCGTGCAATCCCAGCTGCCCTCTTTGCACCTCGGGGCCACGTGACTCCTTGTAGCCCATGAGTGATGAGCCTGCCATTTCGGGGCTGCGCCATGTAAATTGTTCCCTGAAGAGCCTGTTTGTTCCTCGGGACCAGGGAATGGTGACACTGGAGATGGAAATTTCTCACTCAGCCTGAGCCCCACACTGAGCATAATGAGCAAGACATCGATCACCTGCATTCAGTGACCCTAAAAGATGAGTTCGTAAATTTCATAATTTGAAGTCACTTAATTTTAAAGGTTGGTTGTTCGTTGTGACAGCACAGTTCTGGCCCCTCTTGATTCCTTTTTCAAATTAGCATTTAATAGTTGTAGATAATTACGTTCTTCTTTTACGTTTTTTTTTTTTTTTTTGACAAAATCTGGACAGAATTAGAATAATGGTTGATAAAAGCAAATTGATCCAGACTCTACAGAAGTTTTCAGTGTATTAATTAGTCTGGAAAATGGGAAACTATTTCATGAATATAGGGGACAATTAACAATTTTCCCATGCTCTATTTACAGTTTACCCTACCTGTATCCATAGAAGTCATAAATAGCATTTTCCTAGACTGAAAACTTGATCAAGAAATAGACAGAAAGAAGGTGTGAGCTACTAAATACTAAATATATGAAGTTAACTTCTGAGGTATAGACTGACATACATGAAATTATCTATGGGTAAATTTAAAACAAAGGAAGTACTGCAAATGCTCATTTCAGCGATTTGAGAGATGTAAGCTTTGAGCCTGAGAGATTGTCTGTTGGAAAGAGGGCAGTAACCCTTCTATTTATGACTCTCTTCATTCTAAACCATGGCCTCATTTCTGTTGCAAACAACCATTTGAATGCACTGAAATAACAAGGAGAGTTCTGATGAAAATAAATACAGAAATCATGGAATGCCATCTAGAAATGGGAAATACCTTCCCTGATCCACTAAATCCAGCTTTTTCTCGTAAATGAATTGATCCCCACCAAAGTACTACTAAAGTGGAAGGTTGAGACACTTAGCCAGAAGTGAAATTAAGTAGTACTGTATGGTTTATAAGCAAAGCCTCACTGGACTAGAGTTGAGATGTGGATTATGGAAGTAATAACTAGCTTGCTATTAGGAAGTGCAGTTCAGTTGGAGAGCAGGTACCCAGATGTGTGCCCTGGGTGGGCGTGTCTCCCTTTCCAGCTCTTCCCTTCAACTTTTCTGCTTCCTAGACACCATGACATGAGCGATTTCTCCTCTTCCACGCACCTCTGTCCTGCTGCTTCTTTGCAGGAGCAGATGGACCATAGACTGAAAAATGAGCCAAAATAAACCTGTCCTCCTTTCAGTTGTGTCAGTGTTTTGTGCCAGCCTTAAGAACATTATGACAAGCACGAAGGACTCACTCTATTTTAAGAGCATTTTCATATCAAACAAGTTATCTACTGAAACAAAGCCAGTAGCTGTTCTACCTCCGAAAGATTAATAACTGACTATGAAAATGATGTTCCAGAAATGAAACTGGACGTGTATGATAAGGCCAGAAAACTGAACAGAAGATCATGCATGTTTTTAATTCTTTTAAGGCTATGCAGCTGCCAGTACCCAGTAACTTTCAGGGGAAAAATGAAAATTATTTTTGGCTTTTTCATAACTTCATGGAATCTTCATGTCAATGAAGCTGGTTCTCTCATTCATTTTAATTTAAGAGGGTGAAGTGACTGGGTCAGATTTGCCTGTTATCTAAAAGTCCTGAATCATAGTTGCACCCTTAGATATTGAGCAACTTCTGAACAGCACATGGCTTCTGTAAGTACTTTAACTCACTGAGATACCAGAGTGCAGCAACTCCAGGTGCAGTTGTTGTGTGTCTACATCAGAAGGAAAATTCTGCACAATCCTGCACAGAGGATCAGAGGAAAAGTTCTGAAATTTACACGATTCCATGAGAGATGAGGAAAAGAGACCACGGGGGAAAAAAAAAAGGAAGAGAGATCAGGAAACAAGGGCCATACACTACAAACCTATGTGAAAATCCAGGACAAACTAAGTGGTCATAAAATATGAATTATGCCTTATTTTTCTATTTAGAAAGACCCTAAGTTGAAAGTAGATCCAGGCGGCGAGCAATTATTGTGTCCTAGCAGTTTCTCCAGGTTCAGTGTTTTCTCCGCCATCACTCTTACCAGGGTAAACACAAATATAGTCCACACTTGTAACCAAAGTTTTCTTCTGAAATTAATATTGGGTCCCTTTGCTCCTCCGTTCAAAGTCTGTTAGGGAATTTCTACTACTAATAAAGGGAATTCACCTAATAATAATCTAAAATACCCTCACCGAATTGACCTCTAGTTAATGACCCTTCTCAACTCATTCTTCCCTTCGTTCACTCTGTAACTATAATAATGACTGCAATACTGTAACATACCAAACTGCTTCCTTTCTTGACTGTCCTGCCTGAGCTAGTCTCCAAATATTTGCTATGATTTCATTTTCTCCTTCACGCTTGCTCAGCTCAAACTTCACCTCCGCAGAGGCAGAGGGCTTCCTACAAGTCATTTATTTACCAGTCATTCTCTACCTTGATTTCCTGTGGCATATTTACCAGTGTGCTCAATGCTTCTTTTTGTTTTGTTTTGTTTTTGCGGTACTGGGGATCGAACTCAGGACCCTGAGCTTGCTAGGCAAGCGCTTATTCCACTGAGCTATATCCCCAGCCCCTCAATGCTTCTTTTTGTAGCCTGTTTTAATTTACCCTCATTTCAGCTTTAAGATGGAAGTTCTATGGTAGAGAAACTCAAACTGCCTTTTCCTCTTAGCCAGTTCCTGGAAAAGTTTCTCTCACACTGCACATACCAATCTTCTTCTTTTTTTTTAAACATTAGTCCAAACATCTCTTGTTCAAGTTGAGTTCAGGGAAAACTACTAAATTCTAGATCAGCATAAAATGAAGCTGGGAAATTAATGAAACCGTGAACTAAGGAAATAGATCATCCCATTAGGGAAGAGTAATTGTCTTCCCTGTTTCAGCTTGGTTACATATAAAGTTTTCTGCTTCATATTTTCCCTAGTTGAGGATAAAAATTTAAGTATGTATGAAACTAAGCATATTGGTAATTCTCTTAAAAAGTACTTCTGTAGTAAGTGACATGCAACTGAAAAAGTGGATATTCTTATACCAACCAGAATTCTAACTTACATCTTGTAATTCAACATTTGTAAAGCATTTTAACCTGCATTTTTCTAAGCCTTGCTAGCCTACCTAGATATACATCCCACTCATTAAAACATGTGGTTTGGCACGTGCTTGCTCCCTCCAGACTCCTTATTGGAATCAAAGAACTTGAAGTTTGGGTGATCTTGCAGTTGTAGCTGTAGCTGATTTCATCCATCCTCTTGTCTTGACCATAGGCACAGGTTTTTAACCTTGGCCAATTACCTGCAAAAAATCTCTCCCCTTTCACACAGCAGGAATCACACCAAGGAGAGAAAAGGGTCACTAGTAACTCACCACATGGACATGGACATTCTGATTGGTTAATGTCGTGTTGTTTTCCTTTTTTTTTTCAGTATTGGACATAGAACCCAGGGATTTTGTACTGAGCTATATATATCCCCAGCCTTTTCTCTTTTTTCTTTTTTTCTTTTTTTCTTTCTCTTCTCTTCTCTTCTCTTCTCTTCTCTCTTCTCTTCTCTTCTCTTCTCTTCTCTTCTCTTCTCTTCTCTTCTCTTCTCTCTCCCTTCCCTTTCCCTCTTTCTTTCTTTCTTTCTTTCTTTCTTTCTTTCTTTCTTTCTTTCTTTCTCTTCTTTCTTTTCCTTCCTTCCTTCCTTCCTTCCTTCCTTCCTTCCTTTCTTTCCTTCCTTCTTTCATTCTTTTGATAGGATCTTACTAGGTCTCTAAATCAATCAGGCTGAGCAAGAATATGGAACTTGATACCTCCCTGTCTCAGCCTCCTGAGTGCTAAGATTTCAGGAGTGCAACACCATGCTCTGTTTTAGCATTATATTATTAAACAAAAGTCAAAATTTGCATTGCATTTGCAAAGAAAACTAGACATTATTTTTAAAGTTCTAAAAGAATGTGCTCTTTTATACATAAAAACAATTTTATGAGAATTTTACAGGGAATTCTTTCCAACAAAAGAAACAGATATTTTTGTAAAGTGAATAGGGAGGGTTGCTTATAATACTCCTAGGCTTGTTCAGATTTGCTAAGAAATAGGGTGCGATGGATCAGAGTGGACTCAGGGTCTGCAGCTGAATAGAATCAATAGCACAAAGGGCCTCAGAACATGATGTTTTAGAGACTCTAGGCTCTGTTACTGACTTAAACAAATTTGGTATAAATACTTTGACAGAGATGTAAGTTATTCCTTTATTCTCTAATGTTTATTTCTACATAGACTATGATTGTGGGTTGCTTTTGACACTCCTTTGGACGCAGCTCTCCCCACAGGGGTGAGTTGCTAGGTGTGAAGTATTGTGCTCACCAAGAGCTCAAACAGCCTTTTCCAGAGCACTCTGCTGGTGTGGGAGCCGTCTTCTGTAGGCTGTCTGCGGAGTACAGTCCTAGATTGAGCATGGACAGGCTGCTGGAATGTGCTCAGTAATATGTGAGCACGAGGGCTCTTTGAGTGTGTCAGAGAGCTGGAGGTGGGAAGGGAGACCTGCCAAAAGGGGTCTGGGTCCTGGGTTTGTTCAAACTCTCTTTTCAGTCATGCTCCCATGAGGAACTAAACCTCCCAGACTTGATGAAGATTAATTTGTCATGGTAGGAACTTGGAGCACATTTATGTCAGAGTTTAGTAGCATGTCATATAACTCTTAAATATTTAGACGTATAGCATGTGAGCCTCCATTTGTATTCTTGCCTTGGGCCTCACGAATGTCATGGAAAGGCCTGTTAAAGGTGTCTTCTGTATTCAGAATTAACTGCATGAGACACCGAGCCTGAGAAGTGCTTGGAGATCTGACAGAAGGAAACTGTGCGTCTCTCTCTCTGATGCCCATCTGAAGTACTGTGTACTGGTACACGCAGGCCTGCATCACCTAGGGCAGCCCCAGGGTCCTGCCCACCTCCCTCACCAAACCTTTTCATACACATGTGGAAGAGCATGTGATCACCTGAGAGGGACGTGCTTATGCCACAAAGGGGTCTGAATAATGGGTGGGTGACATTTAAAAAATATCTGCTATTCCTTCTTAAGCTGAGATGATAAAACTCACTCCCCTATGCACTCGCACTTGGCCATGTGACTGCACATATGTCAATGAAATGTGAATTGAATTATCATAAATACTTTCTGGTGGGGACTTTAAGATGCATTATGTGGCTCCATCTGCCTTTTCTTCTCACCATGTGATTTGCTAAATCCTTGATAGGAGCCACTCTTTCACAAGGACCCTGAAAAAAACATGGACATTAAACAGAAGTGCTACTGACCTTCGATGGCTATGTAGCTTTAGCAAGAAATAAATTTTGTTGTTTAGAAACCACTGTGATTTTGTGTTATCTGTTGCAGTAGCATAACTTGGCCCAGTAATAGAGATGAGCGCAAGACAGCTATCCATTGGGAACATCATACCCCAGAGTCACAAATCACTGATTCCGGCAGCAGGTGCCAGCGTTCACTGATGTGGAGCAAGATAATAGAGAGCAGCCAGGGCAGAGGATGCAGGCACGTGAACCAGGCACCTCTGAGAGCAGCCAGGGGAGGGGATGCAGGCATGTGAACTAGACAGCTTTGACCCAATGTCGGTGCCAACATCAAACATCACAAATGAGAAAATGCAAAAGGTAGGGGTGTGAGAGGCTTCATTAACCAAAGCAGGACCCTAATGGCATTCGTTTAAAAACTAGGAGTGACTATAACCTTGAATTGTAAGAAAATTGTCAGTAGTGAGAAAAAATATTTTGTAGAGCCATGTCAATCTTAATTTTTCAAAGAAAGAGAACTCTAGCTTTCTGGAAATCCAAGTTCCAGACAGAACATTTGAAGCCCTTATAGTGACAGTTGTAGCTACCATTTCAGAGCACTTAATGATCATGGCAGGCTAATAAAGAGTTCTAAAATAATCTCAGCCTTACTGGGAATTAACTGAGACACGTCTTGAGGATCACCTTGTCCAAAGGCCCATAGGCCATATCTATGGCTATGATTCCTGTCTGGGCAGGATTTCTGTTTCCCACCCTGGAAAATGCTAAGCATAACCTGCTTGAGGCCTGGAAGACACATATAATGTCCCACTATCCAGCTATCTGCATTTTTCATGAGGGAATGCAAGACAGCAGTGGTGGGAGAATTTTCATTACACCTTATGTTTGAATATTGCTTTCATCTTGTTTAATAATAACACACATTTATGAGCTAGATAAGGCAGAGACTATTATTATATTACTCACACGTTATAAATTAAAAATGAGTTAAAACCACCTGCTTAGAATCCTGCTGTCTGGGCTAGTGAGGTGAGGTGAGATCCACAACATTTTCTCAAGTATCAAGTCATTCCCAAAGCTTCACATGATTTGAGCAAAAGGGAGTATTTTCACCATTGGATTACCACAGACAAAGGTGCTACAGTATTCATAAAATGAAGAGAGATTATAAAATTTCTCTTTGGAATCGTAGGGAGGGCCCTGCTAAAATGTGTGGACATCTCTGTCCTAAATTTGTTGCCTTGGTAAGTTTTGGGGAACACGGAATACAGGCATGGCAGTGAAGAGCTGTGTACCGAAGAGGAGCCCTGTTGAAGATAACTCTGGAATTTCCTACTCTCTACTCTCTTTATAGCTTCACCATCTGCATTTCCCAAAGTTTCCTCGGCGAGTGCAGCTGGATTCCCACTCAGTATTAAAGATCGACGTGACCAATCTTCACCCAACAATGTGCCTCTACTCCTGCCTTCTGGGCTTGTGCGATATTAGTGGAATTCTCTTAATTGCACAGTTGAAGTGCCCCAGGGTTACCTTTAAATCTTCACTCTATATTGCTGCATCCTATTTAGAGGCTTGTAGACTCTATCTTTTCCATTAAAAAAAAAAACAACCTCATTGCTCTCTTTTCAAGCCTACTGCCATGTGGCTAGCCTTTGACATTTCTGCTGGGATCAAAGAATCTCTCAGCAGTTCTCAATACACCGCCTCACTCTAGAAATGCATGTTTACTATTACTGGACCACTTCTGTCTGTATCCACAACTCTAGTTCTACCTTTCCTTTCAAAAATCCTAACTGGAGCTTTGATATCTATGGAATTAAATACCAAAGTTATTTCCAAATTTGAGTTTTAGAAAAGAGAACAATATTTGTTTACCATGAATTCAGAATCTTTATATTTCTCCTTATCTCAATGCACACTCCATTATCTGTGGGAAAGCTACATTTCAGTACATGTTCTTTCCCACTTTGATTCATTCTGTCCTATCTACTTTTTTCCTATATTTGAAATTCCTTTTGCCATCACCTCACTAAATAATCTGCTTTCATGAAGGTCCCCATTCCTCTTAGGAAGATTAACTATTATGTTCATGTAATCATAAAAGATTTTTCTCTCCATAAATCATCACTGATACAATCAAAATTGATACTATCTTATATAATCATGATTGATTTATAGAAAGATGTTTAATTTTCGAATGCACACAGGAAACAGCTATAAATTCAGATGAGATGTATTATACCTTTGCTTTGCTACCTTAGGTAAAAGCCCACGAAATACTGTTAAGTCCTAAAAGAGAAAGGTTATTATTACCCATCCTTTTAAGTATGTAATATATGAAAATAGGTTTAATTGGACACATACTTGAAAACTATTTATAGGGATGGATTAAAATACAAAAATCTAAAATTGTGATATATTTTCTACTCATTCTGGAGATACTGGAGACTCTAGTGTTATTCCTTACCAATAAAAACAAACTAGAGGCTTGGACTATTGAGGAACAAAACTGCATTATTTCATTATTTTAAAAAATATATATTCTCTATTGATAATGAAAAGAAAATATTTATCTTGGGTATAATCATATAAAGATGACCATTAAGAATTATAGAAATTTTTTGTTCTTATTGTTTTCCTATGACTCTCATGAAAATTTGAAACTGTGTTTTATTATTCTCAAATCATTTATAGAGGCCTACATAAATTTTCAGACTGGATCCCTGCCCAACATAACACCAAGATCAAAGGCTGAATTTCTAGTAAATTACAATCCAGATCTTTGCAAAACAAGTTAACCAATTTATGAAAGTTTTAGCCATAAAATAACCTGTCATCTGGTCTTTGCATTTCAACACTAGGAAAAATGTTAACTGGGGTAAAAGGAAATGTATTTGGGATTGACTGAGAAGGGACATTCAAAATAGATTTTGACTTTGGATATGTTTACAAGGCACACTGTATCTATCCATGAAACTAACTGCTTGAATATATAATATACTCCTTAGGTTACATCTTAGTTGAAAGACGACAATATTTAATGAACATGTTGTTAAACTGATCAGTGTTTAAATATACGTGTACTACAGCAGAAAAGAAAAGAGTGTAATACATCAGGTCACTCATGTTAAGTGATACACTGAGAGGAAATGAAAAACTGATTAAGAGGGTTATAGACTATTGATCCTCATAGGAAAACCAAAGAAATTTTATGATGTCTCTTGAGGTCACAGTAGATCTAGAAAATCAATGACAATTCAAACAAGATCACAGAACTGAGGTTCAACCTGGGGAATGATACAGGGGTGTAGTGTGGATAACTGACTTCTGATGGCTTTCTGAAAGACAAACACTACCAGAGTTTAAGTCCATGCCCTCATGTGTGTGCACACGCAAACACACACACAAACACGCACACACACATGTAAACACATACAAACATGTAAACACACTCCATACAATGACCCCCTGTAGGAAAGCATGAGTACTGATATTGGGCTACCTTTCCTTTTTTCCTAACTATAGCTCCGATTATCTTGCCATGTGATGCCCTGGACCATCCTGGACTCTGACAGCAGAAAAGCCATTACCAGATATAGCCCCTTAACACTGTAGCAGAACTATAAGCCCAACTTGTTTTCTTTACAAATAGCCAGTCTCAGGTATTTTGTTATATTCAAAAAAATCTAATATGTCTATCTTCTCAATAAAGCCTTTAATGATTTAATAAACTCCCAGAAATTACCTAAGATGATAAAGTTATTGTAAACCAAGATCTCAGTATTTGCAAGTAACTTATTGCTAATCATAAAAAACCAAGACAGCTCAAAATGATATGCTTTAAGGAGAGAAATTATTATAAGAAATCCAAACTTATTCCTGTACAGACGATATTATGATTCCAGAAGCTGATATCTTCATTATATTAAAGGAAACTGGGTATAATGCTTAATAATTGACCAGGAGATGTGTACCCTCCACAGTGTTCATTCATTGGAATGTATAGTTGCAATATATAATGTATAATGCAATAGTTGCTGTGTGTCTTGTGGTAAACAAAATAAAAGCCGAGAAATGCTGATATGCTATTTTTGTTTGAAAGGGTAGCATATCTACTTTTCAATTAGACTATAAATTCTTCCAGGGAAGGATCCATGTCTTTGATTTATGAAAATACCAAGCAAAATTGGGCACATGGTTGTCCCCTAAGAAAAAATAGAAAAACAGCTGAACAGGTCAGCAAGTGTGGTGACTTGTTAATTACTTCTAGAAAAGCTGAATTACGAATAGTCTAGCTTTCAAGCTGGAGGGGGATAATCATCAATATACAAGTACTGAGAAACAACAGGAGGTGCTAAAAATCTAAGAAAAATTCCTGGGAACTTACAAAAACATTAGAAATGTAAATTGGTTGAATCATTGTAAAATGCAATTTGTAAATATAAGTTGCCTGAAAAAAAGTTCAGAGAACATTCAAACTATAAGTCTACACTTATAGCTTTAGAGTAACAGGGATTGTATATATAAATATATGTATATTTATTGACTATAATTTAAGAAATTGTTATTCATCTATAAAAGTAAAAATTGACTGAGGTGACATGAAGCAGAAGAGCATGGGAGTGAAATGCACAGGTCCTGGAGCACAAGGCCAGGTACGGAACCTGTGTCGCTTCCTCTACGTATTTCCTGGGTGGCTAAAGGTGTGTTACTCTTTCGAGTCATTTCTCATCAGTAAAGCAATGATAAAATGAATACTTATGAGATTGAATAAAAAATATGGTAAATGCTTCTGCCAAGTGAGGTGCAATAGATAGTCAGGGACTTCCAATACATGTAGCAGGACATCAGTCCTTAGTAGCAGTGTACAACCAGTTTCAATCACAGGTTCCGCTTAAAGTATTTTAAAGACAGATTTGAACATGAGACAAGAGTGTGAACAGTTTTTTCATGTGTTTTCACCACTGAACAAAAGCAACAGCTCTTGTCAATTTCACTGGAGTTGTGTGATCCTGCTATTTCAGATTTCAAAGTTTTAAGAAATATCATCACTTGAGATGGAACTTGGGTCTATGACTATGACCCTGAAACCAAGGCTAAGAGTTCTCAGTGGAGACATTCAGTTCTTGTGAGGAAGAAAAATTAATCAAGATCCAAGTTCTAGGTAGTGTTGATTATTTTTTTGACCTTGATGGAACTGCGCACGCAGTTTGCACTCTGGAACACCACGTGAGCTCGGAATACAATAAGGGCTTATTAGAGTGCCTAAGAAACGATGTGCGTAGAAAATGACCCGAGAAATGAGCAAATGGTTTCATCTTCTGTGACAACACTTCATGTCACATATTGCTTCTGATACTACTATATCTGGTAACAAAGGACTTCTGACTATCCTAGTGTCAAAATAACCAAGAAACATTAACATTTTGAATTCTTTCCGGATGTCCAGGCAGCTAGGATTACAAAGTTAAAGACACCTAAGGAAGAGGGTTTCCAGAACTGCTTCAGAATGCAAGAATGATGGCATCATTGTGTTTGTAGTGGGTAGGTGGGGTATTTTGATGGGAATTATTGGCAATAAGTCTTGCTGAAATAAATTTTTAAAAGTTTGAACATCATTATATGTTCCAATCTGTTCTTTATATGTGTTAGAAGTTTGTAGAAACATAAAATATTCCTGTAATTATGAAGTATGCAAACCATTCTTTTTATCCAAATCATTTCCAAGGAAAATTGGTTAATGTTAGCATAAGCATGTGTTTACATTTATTCAAAAATATTAATTTTATAAGCATAATCTTGAAGAAACATCAAAACATTAGCAGTGATTAAGAAAGAAATAATTTAAAATAAAGTTCCACGTTTTGGTCTTTTTTGTGTTCCTTTGTATTCTGAAGAAAACGATATTGATTACCTTCCATACTATAAGCAAAATATTATGTATTAAAAGACAGTAATTGTCTTCAAACCCATAGCTCATTTATGTTAGCATTCTCACAAAACACTGATAGAATTGTCAAACATAATCATCATAGACTATTATTGTGTTGAATATTTAATTTTTCTTGGTATGTTTTCTTTCAAGTCATGCCTTTAATCACACACTTCAATAAATAATTCTTTTAATACTTGAATAAATAAAATAAAGGGTATAAAATACTTGAAAATATTTAGTGTATTACTTTATGTTACATTTTCTTGTTATTCAAGATTAGTAATAGAGTCCTTCTGATTCATAATTAATAACATAATTAATAACATAATTACGTTACTGCCCATGTCAAGAGTTCTATCTTATTTGAAAGCTAACTCTGTAGTTTACTATTTAAACTGTACTTTCATATTCTATGATTAGGTGACCGGGAAGTTAGGTATAAATGTTATGGGCAACATCCTTTAGGTACAGATGTCTCCAGGGTGTTTTGATTGGCCCAAATGACTGTGCTGACTTTGGTTTCTCTTTAGATCTTATAAATCTTTCGCCTTTTACCAAATGACTGTGCTGTTTTTCTTCACTCCTAGGGACATATCATCTGGTACTGTGCAGGGTATATAGTGCCCATTCAGTGGAGTGGAGATTTCTCTGTGCTGGCTTTCCTTATGTGTGTCCACCCAACCCACTAATTCACTTTCTTGTCTATCTCATAGCAACCTTATTGCTCTGTAATCTCATGGCTAACCCTGTAAAAGCTCATGTTTCACTGTGCTCTTCCTCTCATAGCCTGTGTCCTGTTCATTATAAAATGCCATCAGCTTTACATCCAAACACTTCGAGAATTCAGCTTCTCTTCATACTCACCGTAGTCTCAGCCTCATAAAATCTCATTGTTGTTACTGAAACAGCCTTTCCTTTCACTTTGGTCTCTCTCCCTACATTCTACTCCCTCAGCGCAGCCCCAGTGATTCTCTCTACATGGAAATTCAGCCTTTTTAAAAATTATAAATAGGTCCTTTTTCACTCCTTGTAAAAAGCCAGTGGCAATCAAGCGTCTACCTGATCTTGCTCCGCAGTCTCTCTCACCTTGGCTCCTTCCATTCCCCCACGTTCCTTTGGCGCATTCAGCACCCCGGGCCTCTGCACTGTGCCTGAGTTTCTGTATGGCAAGATCCCCCGCTCTGCTCGGGTTTACTGCACTGTCACCTTCTCCAAGGGGTTTCTCTTTCCTCACTCTTCTCAGCCTTCATCTCTTTTTCTCCTTGTTCCCTTTTTCCTCATTTATTGTTTCCTACAGAATTTCTGGCCTTCCAGTATAATCTATAATTCTTATTAATATATGTACTGTGGATTATCAGTCTGTCTGGTTACTTTTCTCTCATTGCTGAGACAAAATACTTTAAATCCAGTATTTTTTGTATAATTAATAATTTATTGTTATTTAAATCTAAATATTCAGGCCAGGCATGGCGGTACACACACGTAATCCCAGCATGCGGGAGGCTGAGGCAGAAGAATCACTGAGTTCGAGGCCAGTCTAGACTACACAGTGAGTCCAGGCCAGCCTAAACTATAGAGCAAGACCCTGTCACAAATATAAATACATAAAATAAAATAAATCTAAATATTGAGATTACTAGGTTTTCTTAAAAAACAAAACAGTGCTGTAACAATGTAGATTTTAATTAGTTATAGGGCTCAATTCCCAGCATCAAAAACAAAAAAATCCAGTTAACTATAAGGATGTAAGAGTTAGCCAGAAAAATTTTCTTGTTGATATAACAAGTTGGTGATGACTTATATATATATATATTTTTTTTTTTTTTAAAGACAAAAGAATGGAGACATATGAACCATAATAAGCCATAAACAACACCAAAAATACAAAATTATACAGAATATAGTAGGGAATTAGCACTGGATGTTGCATTACATAATGTTCTCCTTTCATTTTTTTTTTTTTTTTTTTTTTGCAGTAATGGGGATCGAACTCAGGACCTTGTGCTGGCCAGGCAGGCGTTTATTCCACCAAGCTATATCCCCAGCCCTTTGCATTACATAATGATATCTTCACATTCGTTAACACATAAACATTAAAGGAAATAGCAAATTATAGAGAAGATAGTAAGGAATTAGCACTGGATGCTGTATAATATAAAGTTTTCTTCTGTTAATACAAAAACGATTGAGGAAATACAAAATTATAGACAACACAGAAGGGAATTAGCTCTGGATGCTGTCCTACATAGTGTTACCTTCACATTTGTTACTCAGTTACACAGATGATGGCCCATTTGATCACTTAATTTTCTCCTCCCTCATCTCCGTTGCCCTACCACTCAATCAGTCACCTTCCCTGTGACAATAACTGCATTCCTAGGTTTATCTATACACCTGGATTCTTGCCTTGGGAAGAGATATAGCTGCCTTAGACCATACTATAACATACATGGGTGTATACAAACTGCCATGGTTGGAGGTGGAAAAGCACCTATGTTCACAGTGCAATGCCCAGCTCCACCCCACTGCCGTGCTATGGGTGGGGGTGGGTCCAGTCCGTGGGGCTCCCTCAGCGGGGCTCACAGTGGATCAGCCATGGGGCCCACAGCAGAGCAGCCACAGGGCACGAGCCCCCACTCGGGGCACCCTTGGTGACCCGTTTGGCTCTGTCCCGTTGCCTCGATGCCTGAGGGCCTTTCTTCTCCTCCTCCCTCCTCCTGATCTCCGGTATTACTGTTCCCCACCCCTTGCAGCTGGGCATTGGATGAACTTACGATGCTTGATATAAGGGCTTGAAATTTCCCTGGCCCATTCTCACTGTGTTAGTTCAGGGTATGAACTGAGTTTAAAGACTACTTCTAGAATAGAGTTGGAGGATTTTCCGGGTCTGCTGTATAGAGTATGTTGTTGTTTTTCAGATTCACAGTCTGCTGCTTTTCATCTAATTTGTTGCTCTGGGTTCATGCAAGGTTCATATGTGCAAGCTGTAAGGAGACCCTCTTGGTGCTCACATTAATAGTTTGGGGTGAGTCCTGAAGTCCGTGGATTTGTCCCATTGTTGCCAGGAACAGGCGGTGCTTGCTCAAGCCACTGAGACTCAAGGTGCTCCCAGAGAGAGTTCAGGGTGGGAGCTGAGTCCCGCCAACCCAACTTGTGCTTCCTGCCTGATGTTGGAGTGAGAAGGGTGTGAAGCCACGCGATCCATCTCCATCTGCATCTCCCTTCCATTGCAGTGCTGGAGCGACTGTCTGCTCCTTGGCTGGATCTGTGGAAGCCACCATGACTCACTGCTGAGGTTCCCCACTGCTCTCTGCCGGTAGCCACTTACCCAGCAGAGAGGCAGGGGGCCACTGCCTCGAGGCAGGTGCATAGCCAGGTGTTGTGGGCCAAGTACTAGTTGCATTGATTCTCTTCAGGCACTGATTAGGAAGGTTGCCGCAGGGTAGGGTCTCTGCCCCAGTGGCTGTCTTAACTTCTCATCCTCATAATGGGTTCGACAACTGCTCCCAAACACCACTGCCTCTTTTCCTGGCTGCGCCCTCCCCTCTGCAGCCCTGGAGCAGCTCTTGGAACTCCGCTCTCCCCTGGCTGAGTCAGGAGGCTTCTGTGAGTGTGGGTCTCTGAAGCTGAAGCTGCAAATGCCAGAACAAGGGTGTGGGCGAAGGGTGTGTTTGGAGAGGTGACTTCCTCCTTCTCCTCTCCCTCCAACTGTGCCATGGCTGATCTCCGATCCTTTCCTCCAGAAGAGGTTTTGCTTAGTCTTTCCGAGGGCTTCACTTCCCAGTTCAGATCCTTCCTGAGTTCAGGATACTCACCTCTTTCCTTTCTGTCCTTCACATGTTGCTATATTCCTATATTCCTTTGTTTGAGTGACATTCCCCCAGGAGGTTCTCTCTCTGCTGCCTACCCAGTCACCATCTTGAAGTCCTCTTGTAAAATTTATTTAGTTATTTGTTTCTTTCTAATGAATTGACCATTATATTTCTAAAGTTCTGAAATGGCCAACAGACCATAGAAAGATACCACTTTAGGCTCCTGCTTGAAACCAACAGCTTCAGAAAACTGCTGGCCTTGATTCAGGGCCACTCAAATCCAGTATTAAAGAGAGAGGATTATTTAGCTCACAGTTTGTGGAGGTTTCAGTCCATACCTGGCTGGATCCAAGGCAGAGTGGCACATGGCAGAGGGCAACTGTTCATGGCTGCAGAAGACAGCAAAAGAAACAAGAGCACAAAGGGGGGAGGCAAGTGGCCTCTTTCCCTCCTATGTATTGTGTGCAAACTATCCACTCCAGGGCCAATGTACCTCTTACACCTATAATCCCATCATTGGACCATGGATCAATCATAAACTCTAGAAGCCCACCCCAGGACTGCAAGAGGCTTTGAGGGGACATCCAGACACAAATCATAACCCAGTCTCTGCCTGTTAAAATGTAAAATATCCCTCAACAGATATTTTTCTTTTTATTCCTGATTTATTACTAGCTCCTGGTAAACTAGGTCTGAAACACATTTTTGTTTTATTTTGTTATTTTTAAAAAAATATATTTGTTAAACGAATGTTTGAACTATATTTTTATTGCTTTTCCTTATGCCTTTTATTTGTACATTGAATTTAGTAAAGTGTAGTTAGTACCCCATTTTGTTTATGTCTGTATTGTACTTCAATTTTAGCTCATTCTTGTTAACCTTATAGTTCTTGAATATTTATGCAACCACACTCACAATATCCTTATTTCATATTACTAAACGCACTGATGAGAAAAGTCAGAGTAATATGAACATGGAGGCCAAGCCTAGAAAAATCAATCTTTGTATATTCTTTAATAATAGTTCTGAGAGCAATGTGTTTGTTGATCTAATGACTGTCTAATTGGTAAAATGAGATACTATGTTCTAGACAATTCATTGAAAAAAACTGCATGTAAGGTTAGCAAGGAAGAGTTACTGACACTGGCAGTGGACCTCTTGCCAGGTAAGGCCCATGCCGAAGCTCTGCCTGGTGAAACTTTCTAGGGGAAAGAGCCCAGCCTCAGGACACCATTACAGCAGCCATAGCCATGAGACTTTCCCAAGGGAGGAAGCCCAGCTTGGTGGCACCACTGGAGCAGCCTTCACAGCAGACCTCTTGCCAGGTAAGGCCTGTGTCGAAGCTCTGCCTGGCGAAACATTCCAGGGGAAAGAGCCTGGCCTCAGGATGCCATTAGAGCAGCTGCATCTGCAAGAATTTTATACAGGGAGGGAGCCCAGTTTGGTGGTGCCACTGGAGCAGCCTTTGCAGTGGACCTCTTGCAGGTTAAGGCCTGTGCTGGTGCTCTGCCTGGGGAGACAACATTCCTCCACCATTGCAGGTGTGCTCTGAGCCTGGCACCCCAGCAATTGTCTGGGGTTCCTGAGCCCAGTGATTCATGGTCTGCTACCATCTTGGGATAAATTTGATATCCAGATAAACTAGGATCACTAGAGTCCTCTGTGAGCTGCCTGGGTAGGTTGTAGCTCAACATTTTTCACCTGACATCCAAAATGATAAGAAAGAGCGGCAAAATGCAGCCTCAGAATTGAACCCCACCCAGAACAAGTCCAGGAAACAATGATATAGGAGAACTAGGAAGCCACATACCTGAAATTTCTAAAATGATTGCCTCTGAAGTAAAGAAACAAATCCATCAGGCCATAGAAGAGATTAAAGCAGAAATAATCTCTCAGGCAAAAAATGAAGTGAAAATAATAATGGAAGAAATGCTCTGCACATAGAGAGAAGAAACAGATAAAAGAATAGAAGAACATAGGACACAAATGGAAACGTTACATGAACAATTTAGGAATGAATTAGAACACATGAAACAGACTCAAGGAGATTGCCAGGAAATGCAAACTTCCACTGACAGCTTGCAAAGCCACTTGAATGAAGCTGAAGATAGAAGTTCAGATCCTGAAGACAGCATGGCAGCTAGCGACCATGAAAGAAAGGATCTCTAGAAGTCATCAAGGATCTAGAAAAATCAATCCAACAGATGCAAGATGAGGGAAAAAGAAATAATATCTGAGTAATAGGAGTCAAAGAAACAGCAGAAGGCAACACAAATAATATAAAAAGAATATTTGCAGAAATAATAGCAGAAAATTTCTTATGCACCATAAAAGATACTGAAGTTCACGTTAGGGCTGGGGATATAGCTCAGTGGAATAAGCGCTTGCCTGGCAAGCACAATGGTCCTGAGTTCGATCCCCAGTGCCGCAAAAAAAAAAAAAAAAAAAGATAAAGCGGTAATGCAGTTAGGTTTGCTAGGCTACCTCAAAAATGCCTGAAGTTCAGGTAAAAGAGGCATATAGAACTCCAATGAGCCATAGCCCAAACAAAACCACACCCAGACATATAATGGTCAATATCCCAGATATCCAGCAAAAGAACACAATATTAAAAGCTGCTAGAGAAAAGAAACAGATCACCTATAAAGGAAAGCCCATCAGAATTACAGCAGACTTCTCAACAGAAACCATGAAATCAAGAAGACCTTGGAGTGAGGTGTTACAGATTCTGAGATAAAACAGCTTCCAATCCAGACTGATGCATCCTGCAAGACTATCCTTCAAATTCAATGGAGAAATAAAATATTTCCATGACAAAGAACAACTGAAGAACTTCATGAGTGCCAAGACAACCTTTAAAAAAGTATTAAAATATATTCTAGACAGAGAAAAAAGAGACCACAATCCCAAGAAAAACAGTTGAAAGGAACTCTCAAGAAGGACAAGCAAGTAAACAGCAAAAGTAGGAAAGCAACAACAAGTAAATAGCATGACAAGAATAAGCCAACATATAACAGTTATAACCATTAATGTAAATGGCCTCAATTCACCAGTCAAAAGAAACAGATTGGCAGAGTGGATTAAGAAACAAAATCAAATGATATGTTGTATACAGGAAACACATTTTACTCAAAAGGAAATCCATAGACTGAAAGATAAAGGATGGAAAACAATTTTCCATGCAACGGGTTCCCAGAAAAAAGCAAAGGTAGCTATTATGTTTGCAGACAATGTAAACTTTAAACCGAAAACAATCAAAAGAGATGAAGAAGGCCACGATATACCAGTTAGGGGAAAGCTGCAAGAGGCAGAGATAACAATTGTAAATATTTATGCACCAAATACTGGAGCACCAAACTTTATAAGTCAAATCTTAACAGACATGAAAAACCAAATAATTAATAACACTATTTTAATAGGGGACCTAAACACCCCTTTGATCCAAAGAGACAGGTCAACTGGAATGTGTGAGATGCAATGAAAGCAGTCCTCGGAGGGAAAATTATAGTGATGAACTCACATATAAAGAAAACAGAAAAAGAGCAAATAAATAGCTGAATGCTACATCTCAAACTTTTAGAAAAAGAAGAACAAGCCAAACCAAAAGCCCAAAGAAGGGAGAAGATTACAAAACTCAGGGCAAAAATTAATGCAATTGAGATGAAGAACAGACTACAAAACATAAGTGAATCAAAGAGTTGGTTCTTCAAAAGAATAAATAAAATTGATAAACCCCTAGCCAACCTTATGAAAAAAAGAAAGGAAAGAAATCAAATTCATGCAATAAGGAATGAAAAGGATGAAATCACTAAAGATCCCACAGAAATTCAAAAGATGATTAATGCCTACTTTGAAAATCTTTACTCCTATAGGATAGAAAACTCACAAGAAATAGACAGATTCCTAGAAATGTACAAATTACCAAAACTGAATCAGGAAGATACAAAAATCCTGAACAACCCAATAACAATTAATGAGATTGAGAATGTCATTAAAAACTTGCCAACAAGGAAAAGCCCAGGTCCTGATGGATTCACAGCAGAATTCTATAAAACATTCAGAGAAGATTTAATGCCTACATTCCTCAAACTCTTCAATAAATTTGAAAAGAGAGCAATTCTCCCTAACTCATTTTTGGAGGCAAGTACTATACTGATACCAAAAGAAGGGAAGGACCCAACCAAGACAGAGTACTATAGACCAATCTCCCTAATGAACATAGATGCAAAGATACTCAATAAAATACTAGCAAATGGAATGCAGTGAATCGTAAGGAAAATTATACACCATGACCAATTTGGATTCATTCCAGGAATGCAGGGATGGTTCAATATTTGAAAATCAATTAATGTAATACATCATATCAATAGAGCCAAAGACAAAAGCCACATGATCATCTCAATAGATGTGGAAAAACTTTTGATAAAGTCCAACATGCATTCATGTTAAAAATCCTTGAAAAAATGGGAATAGATGGCCTTTACCTCAGTCTGATCAAAGCCATCTATCACAAACCAACAGCCAACATCATACTAAATGGACAAAAACTGAAAACTTTCACTTTAAAGTCAGGAATAAGACAAGGATGTCCACTGTCACCACTCCTATTCAACATAGTTCTGGAAGCATTAGCCAGAGCAATTAGACAAGAGAGAGAAATAAAAGGAATAAGGATAGGAAAGGAAGCAGTAAAACTATCACTATTTGCAGATGACATGATACTTTAAGTGGAAGACCCCAAAAACTCCACAAGAACACTCCTTGAATTAATTGACAAATTCAGCAGAGTAACTCGATACAAAGTCAACACCCAAAAATGAAGAGCATTCCTATACATAAACAACAAACAGACTGAGAGAGAAATTAAGGAAACCATACCTTTTACAATAGCACCCAAGAAACTGGAATATTTAGGAATCAATCTAAAAATGATGTAAAAGATTTATTCAATGAAAAGTACAGTACTCTTAAAAAAGAGGTTGATGAGGATTTCAATAAATGGAAAAACATTCCCTGCTTATGGTTAGGAAGAACGAACATTGTGAAAATGACCGTACTACCAAAATTGTACAGATTCAATTCAATTCCTTTTAAACTAATGTTAGCATACATCACAAATCTAGAGAAAACATGCCTTGAATTCATCTGGTACCAGAAGAGACCCATAATAACAAAAGCAATCCTGGGCAACAAGTCAGGTGGAATCACAATCCCTGACCTAAAATTATACTACAAAGCTACTGTAATAAAATCAACCTGGTACTGCCTAAGAAACAGACATGAGGATCAATGGAACAGATTGTAAGATGCAGCCAAAACCACAAACACACTCAGCCACCTAATCTTTGAAAAAGGGGCCAAACAAGCTCACTGGAAGAAAGATAGCCTCTCTAGGAAATGGTGCTGGAAAAATTGGCTTGCCTCTTACCAAAGACTGAAAATAGACCCAAATCTATCAATGGGCATCAAACTCAAGTCAAAATGGATCCCAGACCTCAGTATTAAAACAGAAACTCTAAATCTATTGGAAGAGAATGTAGGCAAAAATCTTGAAGACATAGGAGTAGGCAGAGAGTTCATGAACAAAAATGAAACTGCAAGGGAAACACTTCAAAGAAGCAGTAACTGGGACCTCATCTTACTGAAAAGTTTTTGTGCATCCAAAGAAATCACCAGCAAAGTAAAAAGAAAACACACAAATTGGAAAAAAAAATCCTAGCTGACTGTCCCTCAGACAAAGTCTTCTCTCTAGAACAAAGAATTAAAAAATATGAACCTGTCCAAATTCAAAGACCCAATCCACAAATGGGCACCTGAGATGAATACACACTTCTCAGATAAAAAAATACAAATGGTAAATAAATATATGAGAAAATGTTCTACATATTTAGTCATTTGAGAAATGAAAATGAAAACAACATTCAGATTTTGTGTCACCCCAGTAAGATTGACCAGCATTAAGAAATCATCCAATAACAAATGCTGCCGAGGCTATGGAGAAACAGGAGCTCTTCACTTTTGGTGGGAATGCAGACTGGTGAAACCACTGTGGAGATCGGTTTGGAGATTCCTCAGCAAACTAGATCTAGATGTACCATTCAATCCACCTATTCCCCTTCTGGGTTTTTCCCAGAAGATCTGAAAACATCATATCACTGTAATATATGTGCACCCATATTTATAGCAGTGCAATTCATAGTAGCTAAATTGTAGAAGCAACCCAAACGTCCATCCACAGAGGACTGGGTAAAAAACTGTGGCATTTATACAATGGAATATTACTCAGCTATAAAGAAAGACAAATTTAAGGCTTTTGTAGGTAAATGGTCACAATTAGACACCATACTCATAAGTGAAATAAATCAGAGTTAAACATGCAAGCAAAGTATGTAACACTAGTGTAAGAACCTGAAAGTGGGAACATAAATTAGGAGGTATGAAGGGAATCTGCTCAAAAGGAAAGAGCAAATGGGATGAGGGGAAGGAGAAAAGGAAGAAAGGGACAAATATGTATGTATGTATGTATGTATATGTAGGATGGCTAACATGGTCCCACTATTGACTTACATCACTTTATGTTAAGGAACAGTTAATGATTGGTTGTTTGATCAAGATTGTATGTCTATATGTGTTTTCCTGAGCCTAAACTTTGAAGTTATTAATATGTAATATAACAACCACTGTTAATTTCCTGTCACCTTGTTTATAATTCAATTTTGATTGTACTGTTCTTGTGTTACTTTGTGTCTCTTTGTTAATGTTTTCTTTTCCTTTCTTTTCTACTTTTAAAAATAAAAAAAGAATTACTGAGACTTTTAAATTCATTTTGTGAATGATAAAGAGATTTCCAAAATAGTCTGTAAAAAATAAAAGATTAATTTAATCAATACACTCGACCCCAAACAAGGTAAAGATTCATATTTGTAGACCTCTACAAAGAATTGAATAGCTACATAAAATAAAAGTGTTTGTACAATGGGTATATTTATGCAAGTTGATGATAACATTTGCTTTGTATTATGATAATATAACAGATATGCTAAATGTTCATCTTATCTCAATTTAATAAAAGACATAATGTAGCTATTAATCCATATTCTGGAGAGGAAATTAAGGATTTTTCTGTCAATTTCCTGACTGATGAGCAGGTAAAATGTATACACTCTTGCTCCTTTGTTCAAATGTCTGTTCTACAGTGTCCTTTACCAACCTTCTCTCATCTCCATATTTCCTCTTGAAATAGTTGCTCTCATTTGCAATATTTTTTTATTTCATAAATGTGACACTCCAGTTCACCAGATGATATTGTGACTCACGGCACTTCCAGACATTTTCATTTTCTAGTTCAGATTTTGTCATTCTGTCTACAAGTATAGCATTTAACTCCCATATGAATTTAGTTTTGTATCAAAGCTTTATGGAAATATTATTGATGTACATTTAATGTATATAATGAAGGGTGTTATTTTATACCTTTTGACATACGTACATTTATGTGAAACCATTGCCATGCTCACAACAATGACCAGATTCGTCAACTTCAACGTTTCCTTCAGCCTCTTTGTAACATCATTCTTTTTCCCTTCTTTCCCTTTTCACCCAAGACAGGCACAGATCTGTAAGTAAAGATAATTCATATTTTTTAGTTTAAAGAGTATTTTAAACAAACCAGATCATGCAGTATGTATATTCTGTCTCCGTCTTTCTGTCTCTGTCTCTCTGTCTGTCTCTATTTCTGTCATACTGCTTCCTTTCATTCAAAATTATGATTTTGAGATTCATCTTCATGTGTAATGTTTTTTATAGTTTATTCTGTTTTATTGCTTATTATTACTGCGCTGTGTGGGTATTTGACAATTTGTTTTCCATTCATCTGCTGATGTAGAAGTTCTTTGTTTATATATATATATATTTTTTGGCAATTGCAAATGTAGCTGTTATAAGGACACACACATAATTCTTCATGTGGACATATATTTCCATTATCTTGGGGAAATACAGATCCAGGGTCATAACTTGCAGTTATGTTTAGTATTTTATGGAACTATTATATGTCTTTCCAAAAAGTTTGTGCAATTATACATTTCTACTAGGAGTTCATGAGAGCACCAGTTGTACCACATGTACTGGCCATACTGTTCATTTTAGCATTGGCCGTGGGTGTGTAGTGAGCGATACATAATAGTGGTTTCAATTTACACTTCCCAAACTATAATGACATTGAACATCTAATCCTGTGTTATTTTCCACTTGTACAATTTTTGACAAAGTTTCTGCTTCACAATCTTGCTCATTTTTGATGAAGTGTTTGTTGAAGTTTTTGTTGAAGTGCAATGATTCTTTATATATTTTAAATTGCTAATCTTCTGCTGGATGTTCAGTTGCCCTTCACTATCTATTAGGGATGGCTTCCATGATGCCAGTAGATACAAGACCTACAGCTGCTCATTTTCATTATATATATGTGGGACTGCATTTGCATATAACCTACACAACACCTCCTGTATACTTTAAGTATCTCTGGATTACTTATAATTCCTCACATAACATGAAAGACTGTAAAAAGTGATTATTCTATATTGTACAGGGAATAATGACAAGGAAAATATCTGCATATGTTTATTATAGAAGTAATTTTTTAAGGAATATTTTTGATCCACAGTTGGTTGAATCTGAAAATAGGGAAACAATTGCATATGGGGGGTCAACTGCATGACTTTGTAAGTATTTTCTGTGTATAGCTTGTCTTTTCCTTTTTTAAACAATGTCTTTTGAAAAGTGTTTACTTTGATGAAATATTGTTTATTGATTTTTTTTATAGGAAATATTTTGTTCTATTTAGAAAATCTTTGCTGAATCTTAGGTTAGAAAGATTTTATGTTTTTCTCTATAAGTTTTATTGTTTTAGCTCCTACATTGTATTTATGACCATAACTAAGAGACTACGGTAAGAGAGCAGGGTCAATGCTTTTATTTATTTATTTATGTACTTATATATTTATGTATTTATTTGTATCAGGAATCAAACTTACAATCTTGTGTGAGCAGGAGCCCGTGCTGTTGTGCTATATCCCTGTCCCTTATTTATTTTTATCAGAAACTAACCAATCATTCCTGCATCATTTCTCAAAAAGATCAAATTTTCCCATTGAATTTCTTTGACATTTTGGTCAAAAATCAATTGAATATTTACTTGTGTGGGTATATTTCAGGAATCTGTTCTATTGACCTATTTATCTATCTATATGCCAATATCACACTGTTTTGATTACTGTAGAGTTTTAGCACATGTAAAAGTCAGATGTTGCCTCTCCTTCAGCTGGAAAACTCATCTTTTGAAGCTTGTTTTTTGTGTTATAATGATTAGAACAGAATAACTTTTAGTGTGTAGCTATTTAAGGCAGATTTTTGAGAGAGTCTTCTCATTACATACCCAATGAGTATGTTTTCTACTGGAGTTGATGTATTTCGAGCCAGATGTGACCCCTATGATTTTTCCCTCTCTTCTTTTAGAATCCCACCTTCCTGGTCATAGGTAGTTTCCTTATGTGCATGTGCATGTGCTAGTCAGCACTCAATTGAAGACTCAAGGGGACCACCTGCAGATGTCTGGAGCTCTTTATCTGTGTGTGTGCAGTAGCTTCCTCTAGCGCACTCTCCCTTACAACTCCAGCTGCCTTGGACTCCCAGCCTTCCACTCCGCTCTCTCAACTCGGCTGGGTAACAGCTGAGTTCTCCACCTCTGTGATTGCGTTGAGTATTCTCTCTAATGATAATTTTAGATTTTCTACCAAACGTGTTCTTTCTCTTAGAGACTACTGTTCTACACTATCTGATGTTTAGTACTTTACAACCACATTTTCATGTATTCTACCCAGATCTCTTCCCCCTGAAGCTTTGCATAGTAAGGCAAATATGCTTCCTGTTACTCCATCTTAGCTAGAAATGGAGAATTCCAGTATCCGCAAATCCAAAGAACTCAACTATGCCATTCATTCTGGTGATGGAAGAAATTTAGTCTCACTTAGAATCATCCTGTCTTTCATATCTTACTACATATTCTAACTTTTTTACTGGAAGGGAAACAAAGAAGATTTTAATAAATGAAAGGACATGTCATAGTTTTAGAAGGGATGATATATCAACATGTCAGATTTTATATCATCAATCTATAAATTTCTTGCAGTTCCAAAAGAACTCCACAAAAGAATTTTTATGTCATGTGAGAAATTAATTGTAAAAATTTATATAGAAAACAAAGTGTCAAGAATAGCAATGACATATGCAAAAAATTCCATAGGGAGGATTTTCAATATTTGATATACAGATGTTTATAAAGCTATAATAATTCAGTGAATGTCATATTTGTATAGACATAGAGAAATGACAAATTGGACAAAATCAAGAAACAGAAAAATATAAAACTTTGGCAGCCCAATGAAAATCTTTGAGAAAAGATAGTCTAACAATTGCTTTTATAGGTTAAAAAGTTACATTTTTCAAAACAGAAGCAAAATGAAATCTAATTAAAGTATTAAATGTGGAAAGATACGTTAATCACATTAAGAGAAGTATAGAATGTCTCTGTCAGTTGAATAGAAAAATTTCTTCAAGATGCACACACTCAAATAACAAAATTAATGAAATGAGTAGAATGAAGTTGAGGTGAAAAATGAGAAGTGTGATACATTTTAAAAGAGATATTTGAATCCTGTTGTAAATAGATAATTATTTAAAATAAAGTTTAAACTTTTGAATATTGTTAACAAAATGGCAAATGGCACATTTAAAAAGTAGCTACAAACATAAAGAAACAAATCACAGAAACAGAAACAAGAATGGGTAATAAACAGTATCAGTCCAACTACTAATTAAAAATGATAGGCACTTTCATCTTCTAATTATCAAACTGCCCAGTGTTTTACAATATAATAATAGCAAGTGTGAGTTTTTAGAAAGATTGGTAATAGTTTGAATTATGAAGCCAACGAAAGATTCCAGCCCTACAAATGTAAATTATACAGACTATAAAGCACTTTAAAGTGTGGTGTGATATTTCTGGAAATATTTATTAATTTTAGACAGCTTTGTATTTTATTTAGGCTGGTAAAAATTTTCAATGCTCTTTAATTTGAATCTATATTTTTCTACACTTCTGAAAATACTAGCCTTTCCTTTTCAAGTATTATTAACTTACAATTTGATTTATTTTCTACTTCTACTATTGTAATAAATTACTATATACTGTTTGTTATACTTTATATCTGCCAATAATTTCTTTAAGCAGTTTGCACATTTCCTCTAATTTATAGTCACAGTATACATTTGAAGAATGTATTAGTAGCATCACTATTTTGTAAAAATAAAATGATACTATATATCATTTCTAAATTAACCCAGATAACAAGAAGCAGAACCTGATGATAAATGTGAATTCTTAGCTGTGAATTTATTAGACTCCTGTGGAATTTTTTATCTTTCTTTTCATCTTATTTTTTCTTTTCATATCTTTTCCCTGTCTATGGTACATTTCACATAAAATATTTTATATTGCCTGGCAGTTTACTAATTTATTCTTGAGCTACATCTAGCACAGGTTTTATTCATTGATTTAAATTTATTATCTATATTACTTCCTGTATTTTTATTTGTAACTTTTCTTATTCAATTTTTCTTCATATTTGATTTCATCATTTGCTATTTCAAAACAAATGATCTGTTTTTTGTTTCATTTTTTGTCATTTCATAACTATTTAGTTGATTCTATGGATAGTTATTACTTTGAGAATTTTAACAGTATTGTTTTGACTTTCAAAAAATCTGATGAAATACAAAGATCAACAAGTATATTAGTTTTTACATGCATGTATGTGACTCATAGCCTTAAATAAGACATAGATTATTTCTATCAACTAGAAGTATTCTCTTTCTAGCCA
The DNA here is from genome assembly GCA_004027595.1 of Dinomys branickii. Classification (NCBI taxonomy): domain Eukaryota; kingdom Metazoa; phylum Chordata; class Mammalia; order Rodentia; family Dinomyidae; genus Dinomys; species Dinomys branickii. Next base: position 49,838 of record PVLD010006083.1, on the reverse strand, counting down.
ACACCCCGCAAACACCTATTATAATAATTTCTAACTTAGTTTTCTCATACATGAATGCATACATAATTCTAACGTAGAATGAGTGCATAGTTACATGAGTGCATAGTTTTGTCTTACATGCATGTACTCTTTTATGTTACTTCTTTTATTTAACATGTTTTGAATTTCATACCTATTATCTCTAGGTACCAATAGTTCATTCTCCTTTGTTATTATATCAGTATATAAGGGTTACCTCTTCTTACCAGTGGACACTATGCTTTTTCAAGTTTCTGATTATTACAAATAAAGATTCTATAGCCAAACTTGTGCAAATATTTTGTAAACAGACATTCTTATTTTCTTGAACATGTAATTAAGAATGAAATTGAAGAGTCATGAGATAAGGTTTGTTATTATTAGAAACACTCAAAGAAATTTTCCAACATTATATCATTTTGCAGTTTTACTGAAATACAGAGAGGCATTCCTAAGGATCTGTGTGTATGCTGACGTAGTATTTATCAATCTTTTTAAATTTAATCATTTGGGTGATGTGCAGTCTTGTCAAAGTGGTTTTAAATTTACCTCTTTATAAAATATTATGAACTATTTTTAGTATTATGAACTATTTTACATTGAAAATCTACAGAAATTTTCTAAAAATTAAAAAATAGTATTTTATGACTGCTTACCTATTTTCTATTTTGGCATTGGTTCCTTCTTGTGAGCTTTATTATCTCATAGAATAATTTTCCATTCAGTATTAACATTGTTTCACACTTACATAACAAATATTTTGGTGAATGTGGATAAAAATATTTTTATTTTACCTTAATATTTTAAGAACTTTTTTCTGACTGAACATTTTCTTCTTTCTTTCTTTCAACATTTTTATCATTCACTCTCCTCAGACTTCATTATTCTAATTTGAAATCAAGCACCACCTTCTTGAAAACAAGGTATATTTTTTCTTTTGATACTATGAAGACTTTTTTTTTTTAAGGCATTGTATTTCAGCTGCTCAACGATAAGGTGAATACAGTGATCTTTTCATTCCTGAGATTCTCTGAGCCAGTATGTCTTTTTTTTGATATCTTTACCAATTTTCAAAAATTTTAGTCATTCTCTTTTCAAGCACTATCTTTGAATCATCCACCCTTGTCCTCTTGTTCTAAAATTTACATCAAGTAAATATTAGATCACTCAATACTGTCACTAGTCTCACCCACTGTTCTTTTTAATTGTTTCATTTTTTTCCTTTTAATTTCAGCGCGTGTCATCTGTCATTACTCTTCAGGTCCAATGACTTTCCTTCTGTTATGACTGGCAACACCTGTGATGGCACAATAAGAGAAATTTCTGCTTAATCTTACTGCACATCTATTTCCATGTGTCTTTGTTATGTTTAGCTTATACAAAGCTACATAGGTTAACTTCTAACAGACCTTAAAACTCAACCAACCATGCAAATATTAACACATCAATATTTATGATGATAGTTTATGGAATTCCTTTGCCTTAAACCTCCAGAGATTTCCTATTGCCCACTAAATTATCTACTAAATTATAATTCTTAAACATTATGTTGAATATCCTTCATGATTTGATTCGTTATGACTTGTGTCTGGATGCCACCCTGAAGCCTTCTGTGGTCATAGGTAGAGCTTTGCAAAGGTGACTGTTGTGTCCTCCCCAAAACCCATATGTTCACATTCTGAAATGCAGGGTAATGGTTTTAGACAGTGGCGGCGTGGGGATGATTAGCTCATGAAAGCAGAGCCTTCACAAATGCTATTGTGGTCCTGATAAAGGAGCCCCACCAAGAAAAGGAGCGGGGCCAGGGTAGGGGCGAGAAGAGCACATGAAAAGAATTAAGATGTGTTATGTACATGTATGAACTCCCCATGTTGCAAGAAATCATTATGTACTACTAACATGTACTCATAAAAATAAACATTTAAATATATACACAAAGCATCTTTAAAAGGAAAAACAAAAGGAGCCTTCAAGAACAGCCCTGCCTTTTATTTTTCATTTTAAAGAGAATAATAATTTTAAAAAAGCAATAGGAAAATACCTACAACATACATAGACAAAAACAAAACAAAGCAAAATCTATAAGAATGATACAGGATTTCAGAACAAACTGACAAGAATTAAGAGTGGTTGTTAACATATTGTTATCTTCAACGAAGTTGCTCAGATTACCAGATGTTAGAATGCAAGATTGATCAAATCATTAAAGAGAATAAAAAATAAAAACAAACAAAATATTAAAAATGATACAGAGCTCCACTGAACAAGATGACAGGAATTCAACAATGGTTATTATACTGCATATTGTTGTCTTCAAGTTAATTGTTCAGATTACCAGCTATAAGCATGCAAAATTGGTCAAAAGATACAGCATTAATTTATTCCTTTCAAGAATCTATTAGACATCCCCCATGTGAAGTTTCAGCGAGAAGGTGAAGTCGTTGAGAAGTAACTCCACCTCAGACAACGAGTGTACTAGTACTTTAACATGGACTTCTAGACATGGATTACTTCATCTTCAATATTTTTTTAAAAAGTGTTGTTTTAAAAAACCCAGTGTATGAAATCTTTGTTATAGTAGCTGAAATGATTTGTGACCTAGTCCTTTCTCAAAGATATCATAAACTTTGTTGGTTGGACCATACATCTATGCAGTGATCATACTGAAAAAGTCATAAAGTTATACGTGTAATTTTGTTCCAGAGTTTTATGGTACAATGAAATATATTAGTAGATTCGGACCAGATTAGAAAGATTGAAAATTCTTCTCTCCCTAAGTAGTGATTCATGATGAGAAATGCAAATGCACACAAAGTGAATGAAATGAGAGAGCGTTTAATGCCAAGCGTATAAAAATGAGAAAATTTTCAAAATATCTGTGTGGCAAAATGTAGGATGAACCACACAAGTAACCAAAACAATACCATGTCACTTGACTGCAGGAAATGAAGTGCTCCAATTCTGAGAGGAAGGCAGATGAGAAGATTAGGAGCCAGGTACAAAGTGCCCTGCGGAATTTCAGACTTTACTTCAAGGCCAATGGAAATGTATTGAGGAATTTGAAGTAGAGGGGTGACATAATCAGAACTTCTGCAGAAAAATATCAGCACGAATGCCATAGAAAATGGATGTGAGGAAGATATGAATGGATACGTGGGAAGTAATGTAGCTAATGTATTGCATAGTTCAGGTTAGAGATGATGAGCTGGCATCAGCACTGTTGCTGTGGTTATAGAGTTGCCATGACTATAAAAGAAAAAAATAATAGACCAGAGAGAAGTACACAGATAAAATCAACAAAACTTTATAGCAGTTTTCATGTGGCGAGTGAATTATATAAGATTAAAGATGAGTTTGGGCTTATTTAAATTGATAGAAGTTAGTCTTACTGTGAAGTGAATATGGGGGGTGTCACATCTAGGTTGAATTGGCAAATGGATATTTTAGCTGTCTTTGATTTATCCAAATGGAATTTCCAAGAATAGAGTGGAAGGTCCAAGTCCACAATTTAGCCAAGCGGTCTGCGAATATAAATTGGAAGCCATCTGAATATAAGTGTTAACACTGTTGAAGTCACCTGAATAGAAGTGGTAAATAACGATGGGTGTAGCTGAGGTCACCAAAAAAGAAGGTGGAATTAGGAAAGAAGAGGACTAAGGGAAAATCTAGATTTATTTTCTCTTGCATTTCATCCCTGTTGAGAGAGAGATTGGCCTGAAATAGTATAATGAGAAACAAGCCAGATAGTTGAGAGAAATGTTTAAAAAGTTTATTTTTTGGACTCCAGAAGAAAGATACTAAGTTGAGTCACCAGTGGACATTTGGGATCTGGCCAGTCTTTATGATGTATAGCATGTTAGTACATGTGCCCAGTCATTTCCCCCCTTTTTTTTTTTTAAAAATGCTGTTTATACTTTCAGGAACTCATTTCAAGAGAATGTGAAACTTGACCAACTTAGATGAAAATCAATGTTTTCATTGTATCATGTGAAATAAAAGTTATGTTAATCTTATTTAAAGTTATGTCAGTGGATTAATTATGGCGCATATCAGATTAGAGGAGGTTGTGTGTTTGAAAAATTAAAAAGGTATAGAAACTATAGAAAAATAGTAGCACAGTCAAAGCCAGGTAAGGTGAACACATCTGTAATCCCTGTTATTCTGGAGGTTGAGGTAAAAATTTTTGCAAGTTGAAGCGTAGCCCAGGGAAATTTAGCCAGATTATGTCTCAGAATAAAAAGGGTTGCAGAGGTAGCTCAGTGCTGCTTGAGTTCCATCTCCGTTCCACGAAAAAAACAAGTAAACAAAATAACAACAAACCAAACAAGTTAACATAGACATCTTCAAAATTTCTAAAGAAAAAAGTCCAGTGAAATAAAATAAACCACATATTTAAATATGTAATTCATGAAATCTTTTAAAAATAAATCAGAATTTTTTCTGTGTAATAAGCAAACATGCCATATTTTGAGACTGGATTTTAACAAGGATATATTTTGTTTAAAAAGCATTCAGAAATGAGATGAGCCTAACATTGTTCTTTGTGCCAAACATTGTTCTGGTTGTAATAAAGTTTATCTGGTATAAAATACAGAGATTTATGCATACTGTGTGATAATTTTTAATATGTAATGCCAATCAAGATTTAGAATATTATAAAGTAAGATATCTTCATGCCTCTTTTCAGCTACCATTGTCACTGTTTTAATTTCTGTCATCTTGTATCATTTCAACTAATGCAGCTGGACAAAAAGTATTACTTAGTGGCAGGTATTTTTTCACTCAAGACAATATTTTAGAAGTTCAACCACTTTGTGGCACTGTAAAGTGGTACTCCACTATATGAATGCATAGGATTAATTTATCCATTTCCTGTTGATGGCATTTTATTGTTTCTAGATTTTGATAAATCTGAATATGCTAGTATTAATCTTGTTCATTGTTCTTGAATAAGAGTGGAGTTGATGGGTCACAGAATAAAAGTATATCTGACTTTACATACACATGAGGATCAGTCAACTTTCTTCCCAAATCCTTACATTTTAACCTCTTACCAGCTTGATAGGGTTGTAATAAAATGCCAGTTGACTCACCTCTGGACATCTGAGATCCGGCCAATTTTTATGATGTTTAGCATTTCAGTACACGTGCCAAGTCATATTCCCTTTTTTTCATGATTTGCTATTTTTATTTTCAATAACAAAAAGTATATTTTTAATTAAAAATAGTTGGGTTTGAAATGCATGCACTTTAAAAATTTATGATGTTGTTTTCTAAAAAGGAAGCATGTATACCTCAGATAAAAGTTGCCATTTTCACTCTTTTAAGGTGTATAATTCAGGGGCATTAAGTCTGATCACAGTTTTTGGAAATGTCACCACCATCTATTTTCAGAATGTGTTCATGTTGGGACCTAAAATTCAATCACCTTAAAAAATACTCCCTGTTTATTCTCTCTCCCCAGTTCTTGAGATTCATTATTCCAGTTCCTTTATCTATGAACTTGAGTATTCTAGGTACCTTACTCATAAATGTAATCAGATGATGTTTCATTTGTGACTGGCTGTTTTTTTTACTATGATGCTTTCAAGGTTCACCCACATTACAGTATGTGACAAAATTTCTTTCTTTTAAAAATTTAACAGTATTTCATTACACATGTACTTGTTTTTCATTCTTACATGGGCCTTGGGATGATTCTACCTTTTGGCTATGATAACTAATGCAGAATAAACATAAGTACACAAATGTCTATTGCAATCTTGGTTTTCTTTTATGTATGCCCAGAAGCAGACTTGATGGACCATATAACGATTCTATTTGTATTATTCTGAGCAACCACTCTTCCGTTTTCTATAGAAACTGCAATATTTTATATTTCTACTAGCAAAACACAGGCATTCCAACTTCTCCACATCCTTTTCCAGTACTTGGCATTTTCTGTTGTTATTTTGCCTGGTCCTGTTTTTCTTGCTAATAACCCGCCATTCTGAAAAAGGCATCTCATAGTGATTTTGCATTGTGCTTCTATGGTGATTAGTCATTTCAATTGTGTACTTGGCTGTTTATATAACTAGCTTTGGAGAAATACATATTAAAATTTCCCTGTCCATTTTTTATCAGATTTGTTGATTGTTGTTGAATTGTAGGAGTTCTTTAGGTAATAGTGTTATAGGCAGCTAAGTTAGATACAATATTATAGGCAGTCAGACAGAGCTAGGCCCTTGAAAGAGCCAGTGCAGAAGACAAGGTACCTTACAACTTTCAGGGAGACAGGCACTCCGCTATGGGACAGACCTCAAGAGAAAAGGGACAACAAGTGCACCTACATACTTCATAAGGGCAAACATCAGGGGTTGGTATTTTAAATAGGTATCAAGCACCTTGAAAAAGCCAGGAAGAGACACTAACCCCGCCTCCTATAGGAAAAGCACCTCTTCTGTGTTCACGCCCGCTTGCTCCCCCATTTTATCCCAATTTAATCAATTTTACCTGAGCAATGATACCCATAGCCTTACTGGTGGACCATAGTTTTGTCCCACCTCATGCTCACTTTGTGAATCCCCATTTTTTCCACCTTGGACCCGCCTCACATCATGGACTTGCGATATTAAAAACCCCTAGAAAAATCAGGGTCCTTGGCAACCCACTCAGGTCCACTTTTGTCTCTCTGTCAGTCAGAAACTTTCTTTCTCTGAATAAATATATTCTGCTCTGAACCTCCATTGTTTCTAGAATTCTTTCTTCAATTTTAGAGAACATGAATTTTCCTGGGCAACTAGCAGGGTGGGAGTTTCTTTCCCATATATCAATAGAGATATTAACCACTATTATATATGACCAGCAAATTTTCAGCCTCTTTCAAGGATAAAAATGTCATGTTGGCTTAGGATATTTGCGAAGACACTTAGTACAGTAGAAATAGAACAAAAAAACCCAAAGTATAACAGAAAAAAATATGTGAGCTCAGAATTTTTAACCTGTCAAGCTATCCCCAATTGCTTATTACAACGGTATTGAATATATAAGAACTCAGACAATATTATTTCACCACAGTACCATACCATACCAATGTTTTGTCTGATGCTACCAAGAAAGGACTGGGGATAAATAAAAGAAAGTGAGTGGTGAGCACAGAATATATTTCATTTTAGAAGTGAAATTAAAAGCAACATGGACATTGAATTTAAAGAAAGGGTAAAATTTGTTATAAGGCAACAGTTCCAAAATATAGTTATGCGTGGTAAGGGTCCACACTACCAAGCTATAATCCATTTACTTGTAAGATCTGACAGTTCTAGAAACCAGAAGAGAGCATAAGAGCAAAATCACCTGCAGCCAGCATCACTTACTTTGTATTTCAGAAAGGAAAGTAAGCCTGAGTTGAGTTGTTTGTTCCTTGTTCCTGCTCTTTTCTTACTTTTTCTGCCTGTCAAACTCATTTTAGCTCATCCGTGTTCCCGTCCCTCTTGTAGCTGGGAAATGCCTGGCTCCTGAGCTGCTAATAAGTGTCAATCAGATTTTTGGGTATATATTGGCTGTAATTCCATCCTTTCACAAGTTGTATATTCTTTCAGTGAAAAGAGGTGCAATTTATTAAAATATCAAATGTGAATACTAAAAAGTAGAAGAGATAATAGTTGCGCTGATAGCACTATTAGCAAAATGCAATGGCTGAAGGATGCCATACCAAGCTGACAAATCATGTCAAGGAAGTCTTAGCATTTCCATGGTACAAAAATAAACAGAAAGTCAATACTTTCAGAAGAGTGCTATATATTGATTAACATTTCAATACTCATTGGGTACTTAGATGGAGGATCAAAGCCTGCATTAAAATGAAGAATGCAGCCTGGAAGAAGAGACACAAACACTCTAAGTGATCAGAATAGATAACAACAGCACCATGGTCCTGGGCCTCTAAGTAGACTTAGAAGTAAAGCATATTGAAGGGGGGAAAATAATTCTAAAGCTTTTCTTGTAAGGTTGATGCAAGCATATAAATGCCTTTTTTAATTAAGGAAGATTAGCATAAGAGATGAAGGAACACTGAAACATTTTTATTTTTCCTATGTTGCTATTGATTTGACTAGATTATTACCTGGCCCGCTGGCATGTGATTTCTAAATTAAGAGCTGGGGCGAAACACTCAAGTGATAGGACAAATTCAAAGGCTGAATAGTTGTCGGCTTTGCCTTATTATTCACAGAAAGAAACACTGTAGATGAGTCTCTGGGAAAGAGAGGATTCCAGGACATTCAGGACAAGGAGGTACATTGGCGGTGTGAGCAGCTAGCACGTCAGTAGCACAATGGCAGACTAATTAGGTGGAACTGAGTTTTGATGATTTTGTTTCTGAAGAAAATCAGGAGGTTGGAGCTACATGGAAACTTAACTTGGTCTATTAAAAACAAACTGGTGGGGTTTTTTTTCTCTTTGCTATAATAGAATACATTTTCAGGAAGATACATCACAGCACATTAAAAATAATTTTAGCTGTAAGAATTAAGTTAATCAAGTTAATGCCATGTTATAAAATAAGTTTAACATAAGGAAACACAGCTGAGGACCATAGAAATAAAGTCAGTTACTTTTAACATCTACTCTAAATGAAGTGTATATGATATAATGTTAAGCAGGATTACATATACATGTACTTCTCAATGTACATTAATGACTGGTTACTCGGTAAAAGAAGGAGTGAGGTATTTCTGCATGAAGTGCTTTTATTAAGTAGGAACTGTGCATGCAAACCTACATGTACATTGTTGAAGCAGTCATAAATACTAACAAATTTAAAGAAGGTAAGTGGCTCTTTGAGAAGACTAGGATAAAAAGGCTTTTGAGAAAAGCAGAATAACTTAAAGAAGCATAAAAACTACAGACAAAACAATGAGTAGTTGTTCTCCATATGTACTGAGAACAAAACAAGATAAAATAGGCCCCATTATAGACAAAGGGACTTAAATTACATGTAAGTTAAAGCTTCAAACTAAAAGAGTTTGAGATACTGGTTGAATACCTTTTGGTTTTGTGTTTGTTTTAAAAGCTATTACATGCAGGACAGGTTCCAGTTGTGTTTTTAGCAATGACAGAATTACATAAGGTTGAACTCCCTATGTAAATTTTCTTTCACATCCTTAGTGTTCAAGTACAAAAACTTATTACAGCAAAGAAACTGATTACCTTGTGCATATCAATTTTAAGAAAAGAGCAAGTGATTTTTAACTGCATCAGGAGAATTGGCTTAATGGTAGGGAAGCATTCCTGGTGGAGAGAAATGTTAAGAATCAAAATGAAATCCTGTGGGACCAGGAAATGCTGAACTTCTAGAACCCAGGGAGACAGGTACAGCTGGGCAATGACTGAGCAAGAACTTCACTGCAGAGCTTGTGCTGTAAATGTTCACAGGAATCTGGTTCAAACCCTAATCACTGTTGGAATGGAGGGTAAATGAAAAAGTGGGCATTATCCTAGAGCCCAAAAGGGGTCTGTTTTGGAATCATCCCAGTTATTTTAGCCTGACATAGATGAATTTGAGATTAAGGGTCAGTGCTATGGTGCTCACTTTGTATAAATCTCCCAGCACACCAGGAAGACTTGATGCTATTTGTGAAGTAAGTATTCACTACTGACCTCAGTGTTAAGTAATAAATGTGGCTGGTTTTCTGACAAGTTTACATGTGTGATCTATTTAATCACCACAAGAAACCCAATGAGGATACAGAAAGTATATATATATATTGTTGTTGTTGTTCAACCTGCAGTTACTCTGGAAGATACTAAGATTTTGGAGTTTTGAACTTGGGCCACATGCCCATAGGAAGTAAACAGGATACTCCAGAGATTGTATCTCCAGCCATTCTATAGACTGATCCAATTATATTGTAAAAATGCAGCAGATTTTAATAATTATGGACTAAACCAGACTAATCTATTAGACTATGTTAATTTGCTTACTGAATTATTGACTTATTTAGAAAATTATGAACATTTAGAAAAAATGTACTTTCTCATTAATTAGTTATTACGTGTAGTTACTGATAAAAATGGGTAATTTCTTTTTTATGTTATGCTAATTTCAGATTTTTAAAAGCCTTATTAAAATGCATCCATTATTTCCTAGAGTTAAAAGATTAGTTTTTCCCCTGTATGCATAAGAAAATGGGATAATCCTCATGTGCTACCATTTTTGAGGAAACTGCTTTGGAGAAACAAGAAATTTCAATCAGATGAGATTTGCCCTTCAATTACACATGTATGTCCTGTCTTCGGCCTCCAGTAAAATATTATTATGTTAGATCTCATTTCCTTAGATATATACAAATTAGGCATATTGCACAATGTGTAGGAATTACTTTCCTAATGTTTCACAATAGCTAGAATTAATTGAAATCCTTTAGGGTATGTGAGCCGGAAGTGTGTCATGTTCATGGTATAGTAGGAAATAATTAGTTTTGTGGTGAAGAGACACTCCTAATTAAAACTTTATGGGAAAACGATTCTGAAATTAGCTTTAAGGAAATTGAAAGGAAGTAGATCATAGGCAAAATGTAATGCTCCTCCTCCATAGTATTAACAAGTATATTTTATATCTGTGTGGGGAGTCTGCCTAACCACTCTTAGAGTCTGGATATAATTTGTATGATATATTAAAGTTAGGTCTATATCAGATATACTAAAAAGATTATGGAAATCATTTTGTGGCAATGTTTATCGCAGCACTATCTTCTCAACATCAAATTCATGTATAAATCTTAATAAGAGATGATGAATGTATACTAATATCATTTAATTCATATTAGACACAAATTGATATAGAAAAATCTTAACTGCCACATTCTAGAAGTTGTTTCCAAATCTTGGTTATCACACTTACTCAATTAATTCATTGGGCACACAACCAGCTGGAATGCATTATACAAGATCCTTCAAGTTGGTTGATAGAATTTCAAAAGTAAGACTGTCTTGAATTCACTTGAAACAGGATACATTTTGAAAAAGTCTGAGGTAAGAGGACCTACAAAGGGCCCTAATTCTTGCCTTATTGCCTTCTGTTGGAAGTTCTAACACAACACTTTTTTTCTTTTACTTATTTCCAATATTTAAGTAATATGGTTTTAAAGTATGAAACGTTCATGTAACCTTTGATGGAATTAAAGCAATTTAGACTTGGGGGGGCACTTCTCAATTTTGTAAGAAAACTTAAGTTTATAAAGATTAAACAGTTGGCCAAATTTACAAAGACTGGTTGCCAGTTAGTAACACATTTGGAAGCAAAATCAAGAGGAGTATTTCTGATTCTCAGCTTTTTGTTTGTTATTGGAATTAAATACTTCAGGTAGGGAACTACCTGCTTGTGCTCCCCCATAGAGAGGTGTTCAGCACAGAAAGAACAGAAACACTTTTTCCAACTTAAATTTCAGGGGCTGGGGATATAGCTCAGTGGCACAGTGCCTGCCTGGCAAGTGAAATCCTGAGTTTGATTTCTGGTACAACAAAACAAAACAAACAACAACAAAAACAAACAAACAAAAAACCCACCAAAGTTAAATTTCAGGACATTTATCCTCATGCGGAGGTGCAGCTTTAAATGTTTTTTTGGATCATTACTGACATTCAATTATCTTGTGGAAAGATTGTGGCCTCTAGGTTTCTGCTATAATATTCCAATTATAATTTACATAGTGCTGCTTGGGACTGGCAAGGAGACAGCAGTTTTATTCACATGCAGAATTTCAGCCCTCAATGAGTAAGCTATTATGTATAAAAGAAAGCATTTTAAGCAAATTGATTTTCTGTGTAAAGCGTTGGTCAAAAAGGACTGCTTTGTGCAAAAATCAAGATCAATAGTCCTGTACAAGACTAAATTGAATCATGCCACTGCTTCAATCTTATAATAGTTTTAATGTAAGATAAATAATAAACTTGCTTTGGGATCCTCCTTATTGGTTGTCCTAGTTTCAATAACAATCAGTGTGTACTTCACTACACACTTGCTGCTGATACCCGAATTGTAAGTAGAATTTACTGAAGGAAGTGGATGTTATGCATGTCAACAAAAGGCAGGGTGTGTGATGTGCCATGTCATTTATTTAACCAAAACACTGGTGAAACTCGACTCTGTTATGATAATTAAACTCTAAATTTATGGATGGCATGTGAGTGAAAGTAACGACAGTGACTCCTGCTAGTCTGGAGGAGTCGGGAATGATATTTGGGTAGCATGACGTTAGTGAATTAAATTTTGAGTGATGATGACATGTTTAATGGAGGAGGTGTGGTATCTCTAAAGCTACTAGAGGACTGAGATGATTATTCTGACAATTCGAGCTTAAACTATCTACTTATTCCCACATCAGAAATACCTGGGAAGAAATCAATACAAAAAAACAGTTACAGAGTCAGGAAATGAAAAGAGAAATAACATTTGTTCAGTACCCTTTATGAGACTGGCTGGGTACACACATGCTTCTGCATCCAACTAAAAAAAGTACTTATTAAATATCTGTTATGTTAGGAACCCTATGTATTATTCTAGACAAAATATACTTTATGCTATCATCAAACTTTACACTAACCTTACAGTAGGTATTTAAATAGTTCTGATTTATGATTAAGCTCAGAGAACTGAAATACTGTTTAAAGTGACATTATTAGAAATTAGGAAAGGTGGACTCCCAGGCCAGATCCACCTGTCTTCAAAATCTGAAATGTTTCATGCCATCATGTCATGAGCAAGTTCAGGTGGACAGTGAGCATCATTCATGCACAAAATAATAAACACATCTAGTCATTGAAAAACTAAAAACCCCTTGAATTTCTTAGCATTAACAAAAAGCAGTTCATTTTTCAAATCTTGGCAGATGCTTATGTCTGGGCTACAGTACATTTCATTACATTTCACTGTCACATATAAAGCCTACTTTAAACTGCAATTTGCACATATTTTTCAAAATTAATTTAATAAGATATTCACTGAAAACAAAGATTAATTACTCCAGGTTTGTCAGCCAACACAACCAAGCGAAGACTGTGGCTTTCATTTTGAAACAGTTGTTACTTAGACACAGATTATGATGCATTTTTAGAAGGATATAATTCCTAAATTCATATTAACTACTTCATAAATCACAGACCTGCTGCATTATTAATGAAAGTGCTCTAACATCTACATGTACATACAAATATAAAAGTCTAAATCTAAAAACTCATGGTACTCTCAAGCCTTTGCTTCAGAAATTAAGTAACTGTGTTCCACTAGGAAATACATTTTTAATAAAAAAATCTCGGAAATAATTAGGATTTTTCAGTAATAGGTAGTTGTATAATTGCTCCTTTAAAAAATGGTTTGAAAATATTTAAGCATATGGGCTGTTTACTTTTCTAATCATAAAGAAAAGTGAATATCTCTGTCTTTAGAAAATCGATGGAAAATATTTTAAACATATAGGTGATGCTTTCTTTAGGTTCTGGAAATGATTTTTTGAGGGATATTGAGAGATCTACTTTAGATATGAATCCTGATCATTTCAACCTCAAAGAATAATTCTTCCCTGCAGCAGTAGGTGTGAGTCAACATATGTATATAACTAGTTTTTCAGCCTTTACTCTTTACCTTTATTACACTTTTGGGAGATACACTGGTGAACGAAACAAGGAAAGAATCCCTGGCTTCATCATGCTGATAAACTTCTACTTATGTTTTGCAAATTTACCCTCCTGATTTCTTTTGATTGCTGCCTTTCCTGCAAAGACCCCTTAAGTGCTAATTATCCGTGGGGTTTATTAATTTAATCCCATCACGTTCATATGTGCTGTCATTCCTGCCTTCAACTTTCTCCTATGTCACTTTACAGTTGGCATGTTCTCTGAGTTCTCTTGTTTTCCAGTTCCGTATATTCAAGTGCTTACTTGGGTCTGTCTGGAAATCCCAGGCACTTCGCACAGCACATGGCCTGTTCTGCAGCACTGTTAACCTCCACTTCCCTTCCAAGCAAACCTGGTGTTCCCTACTGCCCTTGTTTTTGCCTATCCACATCATTAACAGTCAGGAAGTCTCCCCATGTTAAATGTCTTTATGTTAATGATTAATAGCTCAATTTCTAGACTCAGACAGCTGGTGTTTCTATCCAACTTTGCCAAGAATTAGAGTAGTAAGATTCACTACTAAATTAACCTACTGGATCTATAATTTGCTTATCTTTAACGTGGGGATTCTGGTTGCTATAAAGAGGTAACAGGAATATGGATCAAGAGGTTATCCTTTGATATGATCTAAATGAGTTTATTTTTCGGTATTAGTTTTGCTTTTATTTTCATACTTTTATTGCGGTCACTACTCAGTTATTTTACTGTGCTTGGTACAGTCCTACAACTGTGGGGACTTCCTATGATTTTGGGCGGATCTGAGGACCAGTGCTTCCCGTCCGCCTTTAGCTGGGACAGCTCTGATACCATATCTTCTTCAGCATTTGCTTCTGAAGTTTGGTTAGAATGGTTGTTACCGTGGAGCACAACTTTATCAGCAAGCAGTGTATTTCTAGGGACGTTTCTTGGTTTTTCTATTGAAATCGACTTTTTCAAATAGTACACTTGAAATGCCAAACTTTTTCCTTGGCACCAAACTTTTAGTTAGTTGAATCCTATAAAAGTCTGCATTTGGCTCAGAATCCTCCCACTCTTCCAGGCTGAATCCTCCCAAGACAATTCTGTGAGAGGTAAACATGCTGTGGAGTATGAGGGTGGGTGACCCTGCTGGCTCTCCCTGATACTGCACCAGTTGCACTGAGTTAGAGCTCTGCCATTAATTAAAAGGAATCTTCTTTTGTCTTTAATGCATTACACACATTTGCAAAGCTACTGTTCTCCAACCGCAAAGCACTATTAAAAAAAAAAAATCTGGCTGTGTGAAGAACCAGCCAAGAATAACAATTAACTTTCTGACATAGCAGTTTCTAATGAATGTGTTATTTACTTCAAAATACCAGTGGCATGTCTACTAAATTAAAACTTCCAATTTTATTTGTAGCATGGCTCTATTGACCCTACATACAAAAACACGGCATAAACAGCTATAATTGCATGCTGTGTTCAACATGAATTCATAGACAGGTAAGTTTAATAGCTGAAATGAGTTATAAGCAGTAACTAGTACTCATATACGTGGATACTTGGCAAATTGAGTTATAGAAAGTAAGTGAAATTCATGTATACATATATGTATATATGAAATTCATATATATATGAATTTCAGTCAAAACCATGGATATAAAAAAATTGAACATCCATCATTCAGGCTTTTATTTTCAAGTTTTTAACATTTCCAGGAAGTGAATTCAACTAAATTAATGTGAGTCCTTCTGGTTTTTATTCAAAGGCTATCTGTCTTGGTCTTATCTGCAGATTAGACCTATGTAGAATGCCTGTGTGTAATGTGCATGGCATCCATGGGTGTGCTGGTAAGGATATAGTAACTTTCTTGATCCTGGGGAAACCTGACCTTTTCTGTACTGCAGAAATGTAAACCATGGTATTTGACAGTGGGGTAGATTTCATATACACCAATTCCATATGCAGTGGCCCCAGCTTGTATGGTCCAGGCTATGTATATGGAGACTGTCACCAGAAAAGAGTTTGTTTTTGGTATTGCTCTGTCTCTACTAATTCTGTTCCCTTTGGGTGGTGTAGAAGGCTTGGAAAACACTTTAAAAAATCATGTACTGGCTCTCTGACACATTTCTTCTCATTGTTTACTTTATTCTGAGGACTCTCGCTGGTACCAGGTATTCTCCTCTTCCATATCATTTTTTGTTAGTTCTCTCATTGTTACTTGTTATGTGTAAACAATTAAGTCTGTTGTTCACAGGGCATGTTATCATCATTTTCGGACAAGCTAAGCCTTTTCTGGTGCAAAATTGATTTTTTGCTTGAAATTCATTTATTGTATTGCCACTACCTTCTAAAAGAGGGCTCAACCAGAAGGCAGGATTCTCTGCTTTCTGTTGGTGATGGGCAACGTGCAGATCGACAATATCACAAAAATGCCTTCGCTGATATTCTGAAATAATATTCTGTTACACGTTCTTTCAGTTGGTCAAAAAGAGAAAGACCTCACTCACTCTCTAGAGAATGGTGGAAAGGCTCAACCACAGCCAATAGATATACTGGTCCCTAAAGTATTAGGAGCCCAGGAAGTAGCCAGTGTTTGCAATTTCTGGTCCTTACATTTTGATTGTCAGTTTGATTCCTCCTTACTACAGGATAAGCTTTCCCTCTATGGTGGAAATTACAGTGGCTAGCACCTTCTATGTTTAGGTCATCAGATTTTTACCACCTGAAAGATCTTACCTTTGCCACTCAGATTCACTTTGAAAAATCCTGATGAAGTTTCACTGATGTTTTGGCTTGGAAGAGTGTCCACTTTAATGTCACTCAACCCTAGTACATCAGGTATCTGCCATGTACGAACATGTCACTTGGAGGGCGCCATGTGTCCAGGGAAGAGGATACTAGGCAGGTTCCTCAGTGTTCTTAGAAGCAGAAATGGAAGGCACTCATCATGTCCCTTCCATACTTTGTCAGAGGCATACTCACTAGTTCGTGGCTACTGAGCTGACAGTTCTGCCATATACCTATTTCTCTCGGCCTATGGACTTATCCACTCAGTTCAATTGTAGAGCCTCCAGGGAAAGTTTCCTAAAATTCTTAACACTTATGTGTCTAAATAAAACCTAAATGCCAGCAGGGATGTGGAAGGGCCTTATATCTCTCTTGACCTTGATGCTATTTCTGAAAAAGAAACCCAGAACAAACAATTTACCTCCCTGAACTACCTTTCAGAGTTGAAACAATGATTTCGAGCATCAGAGATAATTTTCCTTGTGATATCACAGGAGTGTCCATTTTTTCTAGCCAACAGAGAAATTTTATACAGAGTAAATCCTAATGCTGATTTGACTTCCAGGAGGTAATCACTAAGGCACAGTTTGGGAGAAGCATAGGCAGGCATCAAGCATCACTGACTACCCAGGTTCAATTCCTACCTCTGGGTAACAGCACAGCTGTGTGAAAGAATTGCAGGTTCTTCTGCATGTTTTTTCTTTTTCTCTCAGACTCTCTTTTTGTGTGGTGCAGAAGAACCTCCTGTGGCCAATTGCAGGTTGAAGATAATTAGCCTTTAATTATCACCATTACATTTTCACCTGTTCCACTTGCAAATCCCCAGAACCTCTAGTGTTCCAATTAGTGTGTTCATCCTCCAACAGGCAAGTGTGGGGAGACAGCCTTCCCCATGGGGAGCTAACCCCTTCCCCACTAACCTTTCAAGTCATATTTTACCTAGTGTAAGAATACCCTGGAGAGGATCAACTTATTTTTATTTGCAATATATATCTACAGGCTCTGAGATCAAATGTGTGTTCTCAGTGCAGGAGCTGAACCCACATAGACATTGGGAATACCATCTCTGGGGGGATCAGAATAATGAATATTGCTCAAGACAGAACAGATGAATTCAAATTCACTCCAATAGCCAAAACCTTATTTGCAAATTAAAGAAGAATTTTCTTTTTTGTTTTTCTTTTGGTTACAGATGAACAAAAATCAATTGGAAAGCACTGGAGTAAGAAAATATTTGTGACGTAGAATATTTTTTATCTTCTCTTAGGGGACTGAATCTTTATCCATTTGGGCAGACAGAAAATCCCTTAGACTTACACTAAGCAAGGTGACTATTTGTGATGTAAGTGTGAAAGAAAGAAAGAAAATAAATACATAAATGGGTGAAACAAATCTCGTGAAGTTAGGAAGAGTTTATTATCAACAAGCTGACAAATTAAAAAAAACAAAACAAAACACTCCCTAATCCTCCAACAGCATATTGTGAAGGAAAAACAAAGGGTAATTTACTTCATAGACCTTTTGAGGTTTTATATCTTTGTATCACGTGATGTCATATATACCTGGTAGTAAAATTATAGAGAAAACCTTTGGAAAGGCTGTTCTGGGAATACATACTCATTAGCATGCAAATCATTTGTCAGGATGCAAATAATTTAATAATAATGTGACCAGGGTCCCCAGAGTAAATGATTTCCATTTTCATTACCATATATGATACAAATACCCATAATATTTTCCCTGAAAATTACAGTACTTATTTAGTACTCTTTGATCTGCCTACAGATTTTTTCTCATTAATCTTCACTTTAAAGCAGGTGAATGGGGTTATTTTGCCAACTCACAAATTAAACAATGGAAAACAAAGGGTCAGTCTGATCACAAGATGAGTTTAAAACATAAGGCTTTCTGAGGTGCTGATTCAGGCTTGTGCTCATCAATTCTTTTTTTGTATGAATTTTAATCAATTCACTCTAAATTTAAAATATTTGAAAATATACTCAGCGTACTTTCTGGCCCCATATTGTAATGTGAGTAAATCTTTAATGTGGGCTTATGGAAGGTAAAGCGTACTCTCTATATTTGAGCATTTCTGTATCTCAAGCCCCTTGCACAAGCCAGGTCAACAGGAGGTATTCATGAATATGGAATGAGGGTGAAATGGAGTGGTAAGTCAGTCCAGGGTAATAGGATCTGGTAGGTATTGTAGTTTGTTTACCTTTACTGCTTCAGATTTCGGCATCTTCTTTCACTTTAACACCGATGCACACCTTTATATGTGCGTGTTTCTTTTTAAAAATCATTTCTCCTTTTTAAGCATCTTTATTGTTATATATTTTATATATATTATGATCACATTAATCATAGTGCATAATATATCTTAATTGGTATTTTTGCCCATTCCCTTCCTCTTCAACCCTTCTTCCCCTCCCCATTTACAAAAGCTTTGATTCAATTTTTTCTCTCCCATTCTCTCTGTCTCTCCTTTCTAAGGAAAGGTAGGGAGGGAAGAGGGATTACATGTGCATGTGCTATAGCAGAATCCATTGACTCCACTGGATTGATGCTAAATATTGCTTTTGATACAGAAGAATAAGGAATAATCTACTCTTTATTCTCAGATACTGAAATTGTTTACAGGGAGACACTCTTGAAAGCATGTCCCAAGCAGATGAAAACTCTATTACTAATACTGTCTACAGTTTATTGTTCATTTATTATATGCAGATATGGACATATTTGCATTCATTATTCATTTTTATCAACACATTTCCAAAAATTAGGGCTATTGTTAAAGCGAACCAAAAAAAAAATGAGTATAATTTTGAAAGGAATGCCCATCCAGCTTCCCAAGGTAGTTCAGATTTGACATTAGAGTGCCACAGTGACATTATAGCTTTCAGTGATATCATATCTCTGTGAATTTAGTCTTTAGATAGTTACTATAATAAATGAAGTCTCACAAAAACCCACATGGAACCAGGAATGTTGATGGAAGTGTCTACTTTGATTGTAAGATTTGAAAAGTTGTGTGGCAGGCACTAAACTGTTGCACTCTAAAAATGTACTAAATTTTGGTTTTAACTAGTTAATAAATGGGATGTACTTGTATCTAGATGTCCCTCCAAAGTCTCCTGTGCTCATATGTGGAGCTTTTCTGAGGTGGCTGGACCTAGGATGTGTGAATGTAGGTTAAAGATGTGGCGATTAAATTAGCCCCCTGATTAGTTTAACATAGTCCTGGGTGTGGATAATGGGAAGACTCACCCTGGGTGTGGCTGACACCATGCCAAAAGCTTATAGCCTGGAGGGAATAAAAGGAAAGCAAACAAGGAAGGCAGGCTCCCCGCTTGCTGCCGCTGCTGCAGTCTACCTGCCATGCCGTGCCATGAACTGTTTCTGCTGTGTTACTTGCCCCTCTGTGATACTACCCTGCCTTGGTGCCAGCCTACTATGGACTGAAACCTTCACAAACTATGAGCCAAAATGCAACTTTCTTCACTTAACTTTCGGTATTGGGTATTACTACTCAGCAAAGAGCAAAGTAACTAAGACAGTGCTAATATTTCCTTGGACAGACAGTGTAAATAAAAACTTTATAAGACACTAAGTTACTTGGAATGAAGAATATTTGCATAAGGATGTCAATCGGGAACACTTCAGCGATAAGTAAGAATCTCTAAATAGTGGCAATGAAATGAAGGGTGCTTCTATTTTCTTCACATATCTTTCAAACTGGAGGAAAGCAGTTTGGTGCTATTGCTCCAGTCAATAGGATAAAAGAACACTGTCTCTCTCTTTCTATTTTGCCCCACTTTATCACACTATCTCACGATTATCAAAATATGACTCCTTCTGCTCCAGTCATTCCTCTATGTTCAAGGCAACAATAAATGGGAGTAGGGAGGGCCAGGGACCGCTCTCTGTACTGATAAGGCCAACAAGAGCTTTGCCATGAGCATCAGCACAGATTTCTGCTCACCTTATTGACCAGACCTGTTTGCAGAGACATTTCTTACTATAAGGACATACAAGAAAGGAAAGGTTTAGCTCTTCTAGCATCCTACAATGATTGTATAGGGAGTTAAGAAGGTGCATCCTTGGTGAGAATTACTGTCTGCTCCAGTTAAGCAATGTCAACCCTAGAATTATGGTCTTTTGAAGGCATTGCAGTTAGGAAATGGTTTAGAAGAGACAAATCTAGCATTTCTGTTTCCTAAGTGCATGCCTTTCTAATTATATATAGATATTCAATTTACTTCTTTTTTAAAATATTCCTTCCCCATTGGCCTCACATGTATGATGTTTTCTTGAGTCACTGTAAAGGTCCATGGAGTTGAAGAAAGGATTTTGTTAGGTGGGAACTTAGAAGCTCTGAAGACCAAGCAGAAAATTTGGTTTTCTATGACACAACAAGGCAAGACGCTATTTCCCAAAGTGAAAACCAGGGTGACAAAATCATTGCACAACAGAAGTCACACTATCAAGTGTTTTAGAATTGTAATATATAAGCAAACATCATTGCCTTCAACCTGTCTCCTGTCTCATCAGCTGAATCAGGATTCCTGAAATGCTTTGTTATTCTACTAGTGTATTGGATCAATATGACAAAGTTTTGTGTTTTTTTCTCTGTCATTAAGATTCAATACATTTCTTGAAATGTTGTATGAATTAAAATCATAATGATGAAGTATGGCTTAAGGCTTTCTCTTTTTTTTTTTTTTTTTTTTTTTTGCAGTACTAGGGATCGAATTCAGGACCTTGTGCTTGTCAGGCAAGCACTTATTCCACTGAGCTATATCCCCAGCCCTTAAGGCTTTCTCTTAATAGATACCTCCAACCCAGTTACTCAGAGACAAAGATTTGCCATGGAAGTGGTAATTGATTCTCTTCAGATTTGTCCTGTGAGAATCTGATGTCTACTCTCTGCAAGAGATAAGGGAGAAGAGAAACAGCTGAGACTTGTTAAAAACAAAAACATTTTTGTTACCAATTTTTGAGCAATGTTTCATTCCAAATATAGTGACATTAGACTCGCATCAAGCTTAGGATGTAAAATTGCATTTGTTCAAGTATTTTATTTGGCAGCAGCACAGAGAATATAATTTGCCAAGAAATTCTTCAGTCTGTCTACCTTAGTAAATGGAGAATTCATTATCAAAAAGA
Source organism: Dinomys branickii (assembly GCA_004027595.1). Taxonomy (NCBI): domain Eukaryota; kingdom Metazoa; phylum Chordata; class Mammalia; order Rodentia; family Dinomyidae; genus Dinomys; species Dinomys branickii. Next base: position 28,253 of record PVLD010006083.1, on the reverse strand, counting down.
AGTTACACAAGAGGTCTCTCCACTTTGTTACCATTAGGAGTCTGTCTCAAGTTTTCCTTATTTTTCCAGGTTTAAATTAAGTCATGAAATGTGAACAAACTATAATAATTAGAAAAACAAAGATTATTTTTAGTCTTACTATTCTGTAACTTGAAATGAGATGCATTTTTTCAGTATAGAATAGAAGGTCTTGTGGTTTAGAATTCTTTCTGACTTAAGGAAACACATTTGGCTGACAAGTGATAATATCATATATAAATTTCCCATAGGTTAGAGAAGTTTATTACTACTAACTACTGTGTCTGATTACTAAATTAATTTTTTACTAAAAGCTTCTCATGACTATAATTGGCTGATTGATTATTTTGAAGAATTAATATAAAGTTATGTTTCATTTTCCAAAAATATTAATTAAAAATAGATATTTAAAATGGATATTTATGATTATATATAATCATGCCACTATTGAAAAATACAGATTTATTGCCTTTAAATTTATAAACTTATTTATAACTGCTGACCTTTCTTTCTTTATGTTACAGCATCATATTGTGCAGCAACACCTTGCTAAATAGTCTCTCTTTTGTGTACACCAAAGCCCTGTCCAGGAACACCTGGAAGAAGAGAGTCCATGGCTAAAGTATTTCTTCTGCAAAGTTACAGACCAGCACTGCTTAAATTTAAAATTAGCCATTTGGAAAGTGGCACCACATGACACATGGTCTTGTGTATTTTAAGAACTGAAGGCAAGAGTATAAACAAAGTTTGCTCATTATATTAAAGTGTTTAAAGTTCATTAGCTTTTTTGGAAAGCATATGAGGTATAAATGAGTCTTCAAATTATTAAAATCTTACAGTTCATTTGTTCCTTCAATGAACATCATTTAAAAAAATTTTTTATATATTTGCAATACTTAATAGCTACACTTATCCTGGAGTAGTGGTACATATATGCATAGCAAATCTTGTTTTGTTTTTCTTTTGTCCCCTTATTTCCATCTTTCCTCATTCTGAGATCCTCTTCCCATTTCTAGGAAGCGTTTATTTGAGCCAAAAATGATGCAACTTGCTGAATGACCCATTTTGAGGGAGGTAGACCTGATCTATCTAAACTGGGATATGATGAAGGGAACGGACTGTGAAAAACACTATGGCAACGGAGCAAACCAAAAAGGAAAGGCGGACCATCACAGGAAACAATAACATAGCTGAAGAGAGTTTGTGTGCCGGGTGAAATCCTGTGCGAGAAAAACAGAACACTGATGCACAGTTAGCAACTGAAATATATGAACGTGCACAGTGCCGAGGGGTGTGGGTGGGAGTCGGAAGGAAAGAGAGAGCGAACCACGGTCATTACAAGGTTACAGAGCTGGCTTTGAAATAACGTCAATTGGAGGTAAAGAGCACGTGGTATGTGGTGATAGAAAAATATTATCATAGATTCGATGAAAGGCCAGAAACTAGGATCAGAGGTCCCACTTGACCCAGCTATTCCACTTTTGGATATTTGCTCAGAAGAATTTAAAACATCACACCACAGAGATGTATGTGCAGCCATGTTTGCAGCAGTACAATCTGTCATAGTTAAATCTTGGAAACAACCCAATGTCCATCACCTGAGGAATGGATAAAAAAGATATGGTATTTTTATACAATGGAGTTCTAATCAGTTATAAAGAAAAATAAACGAGCTTTTATATGGCAATGGATGCACCTAGAGACCATACTCATAAATGAAATGTCAGTCTTGCATGCATGAGCATCATATCATCTCCCTAGTGTCAGAAGCTGAAAAAGTGAATAAGATAAAAAAGATACAGTAGATACTGTAAAAAGGAAAGAAACTGCTCAAAAGGAAAGAACAACTGGGATGGGGTAAAGGAGAAAAGAAGGAAGGAATATATATCAATTGGATAGCTGAGGTAGTCATACTACTAATTTCTGTTAGTCCACTGAAAGAAACAGTGTTTATATTGTTTGATCAATCTTACCTTGCTATGTCTGGTAATCTGAGCAGCTACTCTGAAGATAACAAAATGCAATATAATAACCTTTGTTAATTTCCTATAATTTTGTTTTGAAATTCTATATTGTTTCTGTTTTAAATTCTCTTTAAAATAAAAGAAGAAAAAAGCATTATGAAAACTTGGTTTATGAGCAGGGACACTCCATGAGACAGAAGACAGAGGAAGAAGAGCTTGGAGTTTGAGTAAGATGTTATATTTAATTTGGGGTTCATTGGATTTTACAAGTCTAAAACATACCCAAGTGGGAGGATGCTAGCCAAAGTTTAAATTGATGTTTGGCCTGGGTACATATACTACCCTGGGGAGTTACCAAAATATAGAAATTGAAGATGCATACACACGCTTGGAGCTTTCAGAGAGAGTGTGTGCTTTCAGAAAAGAATACCCAGTGTGGAACCAGGATGATCATGAGCATTGAAAAGATTTGGTAAGGACATTAACCCAAGTGAAGATATTAAGTTGCTTTGATAGAGAGTTTTAAAAATGTTTCATGAAATATAAGGACCAATACATGTCTTTCTGCAGGAAGAATATAGTAATTACGTTACGGTTTGGGAATTTTAAGGTTTCGTATTCAAGTACACAGTTTTATCACTGTGTACAAGAGCAGCTATAGACAATAGATAAGTGAAACTGTGTGGTTGCGATGCAGTAAAACTCAGTGTACTGCACCAAGTAACTGGCTAGATCTGGCCTATAGGCTATAGTTTGCCAACACCTGAAATACAGTCTCAGGACAACAAAGAGAAGAAAATTATTTGAATATGGAGGAAGTAATCAGTGGTGTCAAATGATACCAAAGGATGTTTAGAACTTGAACGGACAAGTGTCCATACAGTTCAATGCCAAGCATTGCCTGAGTCTCTGGTGATTTACGTGAGGGAAAATGACCTGTGGATTTTGGTAATTTTGCACCAAAAAATGGAAAGAATAAATGTTAGGTAAGAAAGTGGAAGCATCGTGTGAAGGTGTTTGCAGTAGAAAAGTCAAACTGTAACTGAAGGAACTTGAAGTAGCAGAATATTTTATTAGTCTGCTTACATATTTTCTGTTTTAAGGTGAAAGAGTCCTAGGTACATTTAAGTGCCAAAGGATAGCACTAAACAGAATGGAGGAGGAAATTCAGTTTTGTGACCAGGCAGGCAGGATGGGCATGAGAGAAAACAGAAATTAAGTTTCAGTTCAAAGGAAGTCATGTCCTCATTTACAACCAGAAGAAGGAAGGAAAGTTTGCATTCTGGTAATGAGATAGCCAGAGTTCCCTGGACTGATTACTAAGCATCAAGAATTTGTTCAGCTCAAGATAGTTCTGAGTGTTTTGGGGCCCAGATATTTAAGGAAAGTGAAGTTAAAACTATAAAAGGAGGTCTCCTTGTTTTCATATTTCATGAATGGGCAATTTAATTTAGAATGACACCAATCATCTGGATTGTGTGATTCTTTTCTCCATCAGTTCTCAGCATATATATATCAGGTACAGGTGTGAATAAAATACAATAATGGATGAGAGCTAGGAGACGTCTTCTCTGCAAAGTTGTGATGAAACATCTTGAGAGAATTAAAGATTAGCCAGAGATAGGTAAGAGGTGGACTAGAGAATCCAAAGAGGGAAAACAGGAGATGGACATGTTGTATATTGAACACATATATATGTATTGGAAAGATTAGCATATAGAAGAATACCTCACCTGTAAGTACTTAGAAAAGTATACACAGTAGTTAAAGTAAAAACAAAACACTTCTCCCAAACCTTTACCGAGACCACTGATATCATCTGTGTGACTTTCCAATTTAATCCTCACCCAATCTGTTCATCTTAAGTCTCCCTGGAAGTAAATATTCTACATCACACTTAATCCTTTATGATGTGAAAATAATTATATTCCTAATACCATAAATGTGATGCATACATTTATGCTAGAACATCATACAATATGTTATACGAAGAAAGGACAGCACTTCTCTATGTATTGATTTATATCTTCCTTGGTTTATGCGGTGTTCATAATGTAGTAGGAACTATGCTCAGCCCAGAAGTGGCTTGATACTCACAGTAGATGTCATGAGCTCCTATTCTAGTAGAACTTAGCAACTACCATAACAGGCAAACATTTTGAAATATAATAACAGTGCATCATAGCACGAAGAAAGTTATCTTTTTTGTTTTTAATTTCACTAGATTAATTTCCCCCAAAAATACTGAGCTATGTTAGAAAGGGTTTCTTGCAGGAAATTTCATAATTTTGATACTCTGTTCATCAGTTCTAGTAGGAACGTCCAAATATGGTGCTACTGTTTTGATTTGTTGGTGTAAGGTCTCAACAATTGTCCTGATTTGGATCTTAAATGTCTCCCCAAAGCTCAGGAATTAAAGACTCTGTAGTCAACGTGTGGTGCTGCTGGGATGTAGAGGGAACATTTTAGAATATGGAGCCTCTTAGAAGTAAGTTATGTAATGGGGGTGTGTGTGGCTGAGGTAGCCTCTCTGCCTTCTGCTGGTCACAAGGTGAAGAGGTTTCCCGCATCATCCCGTATCTCGACCAGGATGTACTGGTTCACTAACAGCCCCAAATCAAAAGGCTGAGTAACATAGATGGAAACCTCTAAAACTTTGAGCCAAAATAAACCTTTCCTCCTTATCCGTTGATTTTTCTCAGATCATTTTTCTCACTGATGGAAAGCTGACTAACATGAGATTCAACTATTTCCTGTTCTATTTGCCTGTACCATGTGAACTCTCCAAAAATAATCCTTCACAATGGACATCCGTTACTCTCTCTGAAGAACTTGAATATTTACTAAAGCATAGATAGGCAGTTACAATAAGGTTTCTGCAGGGCAGTTCATGGTGGTACACAAAAGAGCTCAATATTATTGATTATAAGCATTACACTGTTCGAATTTCTGTATACATGTTGAGGTAATAGGAGTCGTGAAAAAGAGAAAGGAAAAGTCAAACTACAGGTTATAGAAGTAAGGAATTTTTGAAAATAGTCATTTCTCCCTGTAACATACCAAGAACACAGCTATGAAAAACACATTTAATTTCAAGGAATCTGAGAGACTTCTTTCATTATTAGGCAAGACAAGAAAAACCAACAGCCACATTTCAGAAAATGAAGCAAGTTAAATGAAAACATGCGCAGATATAAATATCTGAGAATATCTCAGAATATCTGAGAATGTTCCTCAAGGTACAGTTGCTAAATTTCTACAAATGTGTCTGCCTACATTATTCCTTTCTTTTATGTTGGTGGTGGAATCCTTTTTTGCATTTTAATTCACAGCCTCATGTTGCCTTTTTGACTTTTTAAATGCCTCATCTTGTAATTATTTGATTCCTAAGTACTAAAAGAGTTGAGAATGTCACCACAAAGTATTTGAAAGTCATTAACATTTGTGGCATTTCAGATTAAGAAAGAATATTTTACACCAAATTAACTCTCTTCTCAAATCACAAGAAAAGGGAATTTCTGTGCATTTCACAGTTTTTTTTCTAATATATTTACCCCTTTTGGCCAGGCAAATACTATGCTATTATTGAATCCTCAGTTCACCTCAGCTTTTTTGTAAAAATTCCTTTCCTTTCCACTCCTGTTGAAATTTTAAGGTGCAGTTTAATTCTAAGTCACAATGGAATAAGTTAATGGAAATTATTTGAGAACAGAAAACCAAATCCCTTTAAAAATAGTTAATATGAACCAAGAATATTCAAATATGGAACACGAACTTCTAGGAAAAATATCATTTCCGTTGAGTCTGCCACTTTTGAAATAGTGAGTGTCAGGCAAAGTTTTAGTAGTTTTGGTCATTTCTATGTATGTGATTAATATGGTGACTTAGTTCAGGACAGGAGAAAGACGATTTACTAGCTGACAAAATGCTGAGCTATATATTTACATTTCCTCACTATGAAAAGCAGCCGTAACACTTAGGGTTTTAGTTTCTATGTTACTAACCTGTTCCACTTCACATACAAAATATTTCCAATTACCAATTAGTTATGATAATAGGCAGTGTTCCCTTATGAAGAAAGTTTAATGCCTTTTCACACAACTGTGTCAACCAGATGATATTTAAAATACAGGCTTGTGCAGAAGGCTGGGAGCCAGGTTGGTCTTTTATTTAATTATTTAAAGGCCACTTGCAATCCCATATGAACAGTTTACTTCTTTCCCGCAAACCCTAAAAGCATCCTTATTTTGAATGTGTACATGAGGAAAGCACATTAATGGTGAAAGTAATAATTAAGCTGCCTTTATTCTATCAACAAGCTCAGCTTCATTATAAATAAAGACAAACAAGTGCATCATAAAGAACATTTATTCCTCTTTAATGGACTTTTAAGTCAGTTTCTCAAATTGTTGATGAATGTAATAAAATTGAATTAAATTAAAAGAAATGTCAAGACGAAGAGAACAAATGTAAAAATTAACAAAGCCCACAATAAATTTGCAATTACATGTCCATTAAAGGATTTAAAGGGGGTTAATCTTGGCAAAAGGGAGAAAAAACCCAATGCTATTGTAGCTTTAGTAGAAACAATTATGATCATGGCAAATTACTTAAACTATTAAGCTGCGAATAATTCAGAAATATCATTAGCGGTCAAATTACTGAAAAGACTTGTTTTCTTTCCCCCTTTGTTTAATTTAAACATAATGTCTACTTATTCCACAGAAGCAGAAAATGCTGATAAATAATTCCAGAGCATGCCTAAACATCTCCCTTCACAGCTAGCTCCTAATTTGATCTCTGGAGACCCTTCTTGGTAGCTGAATAAAATATTTTCATTTATCCTAGGACAGCCGCTGCCACCATACGTTTCTAATCTCGAGCCTTGGTAATGCCGCTAGATGAGGTCCTCCGCAAATCGGTAAACTTGTTCAATAACAACGTTACAAAACACAGGAGACTTGCTGTTAGTGAAACAGAGAAGTTTTTCAAATGGGGGGAAAACTTTAATAAGCCAACTTGAGTTCTAGGGCAAGTTTGAGAGATTAGTTAACATTTTAGACTTCCTAGCAATCACAGGACAAGGAGACTTCGACATTAACGGTGTCAGAATGGTTCACAAGGACAATTCTTTCAAGTTAGAGGACCAGAGCCCTGGGACATTGGTTGGCTGGAAGAATGTAGCATTAGCGCAGGTCTCCTGGCCCGGATCCCACACAGGGTAGCAAAAGGTGGACAGAACCTCAGTTCTTGAAATACATGAAATCCTGGACTGCCAACTTGTTTGTTTTTAATAAAAATAAAGTTCTCATGATCAGATCATGAAAATTGCTTCAACCAAGCTGTCTTGATCCATCCAGATTCAGTTTGATCAAATGAAACAAGAGACTTGATAATTTTTGGTTCTGAGCTAAGGACGCATGGTAAAACACTGATAACATATGTCATACAAGGCACATTACTAATTAAGACCTGTTAGGAGAATGAAACAACTTTTTAATATGTCAGGGTGTCAGATTTCACCCGAAATGGGGATGGAGATTGTCTGGAAGAACCAGGACAGGAGATTGACATCTCAAGAGCTTAATAATAGTGGGTTGATTCAGGGAATAGGAAGAGAGACTGGTATCCTCTGGTAGCTCTGGGGTCTTGTGCCAATGGATCATTGCATTTGTATTCCTAGAAAAATCCTATTCTGGAAATAGAGGGTCAATCCCACTGTTCAGCGTCACTGTTTTCCTGTAGATAAGCAAGAAATAGAGAAGCATTTTCCTCTAAATCTGTACATTTTCCACTTAGAGTTCCAAGGCTAAGAAATTTTGTGTTAAAAATAGTTCAAGTCTTGGCCAAAAAACAAAAAAGGCCTTTTAGTCAATCTCAATTATTATTTTCATTTTGTGTTCATATTCCCTCTGCTAGCCCTGTGCTTTGTGGTCTTGAACCAGAGTGAACCCATTTCTTCTTTGATGAACACCTCATCATAAGCATTTTAATATTCAGCTTCTTTGTTTCTGTCTTTTCTCCTTAATAACTTCCTTGTTTCCCTTATTCAGATGAAATAGAACTTCTAAAAGTCGGTAAGTATATAACATGAGGTGCATCTGAGGGGAGCTCTTTTACATGAATGACCAGTCCCTTCCCTCCTGCAACAAGAGCATATTGTCTTCTCCTCTGTATCCTCTGAGCTTATCAACAAGGATGCTTTGAGAGATCTTCTTGTACTGAAAACAAAAGTTGCAATTATTGAGTGTCAGAAAAACAGGAGACATATGTGAGCATAAATAAACAATTTGCAATCTGACTTTAGCAAATTTAATCATAGCTTGTACTTTTCTTATATTTAGCAACATGAGTTCTGGCCACTATCTGGATACAAACATTAGAAAAATGTTACAGAAAAATTGTGCCAGAAAAAAAATATACAGAAAATTTATACCAGTGACCCAACACTTGGGAAAATATATTCTAATGTAAAGGGACTATGGCAAAGGTAGAGAACTATGACATACATGTTATTGTGTTTTTCTTTTAGGACAAAAGATGTTGATGTGTGAGTTGTTTTTTCCAAACTAAAACTACTCAATATTCAGGTTTATTTGCAGTGTTGGTACTTTCTGATAAATAAGTGGGTTTTGGGTTGCAGATTGACCCCTAATCTCTAAAAGGTTTGACATCACTGGACTATGATTTTATATCCCTTTGAGACCCAGAAATTATACAGTACAGTACTAGTTAGTGCTTGAATTACAAAACATTGCCCTCTATGTGATTTTTGGGGGGAGTTCAGTACCAAACCAAAAAATATCCACAGATTCATGTACATTACATCTTTTTCTTCCTTCCTTCCTTCCTTCCTTCCTTCCTTCCTTCCTTCCTTCCTTCCTTCCTCTCTCTCTCTCTCTCTCTCTCTCTCTCTCTCTCTCTCTCACTCTTTCTCCTTCTGTCTGCCTTCCTGCCTGTCTTGTTTCTTTTCTTTCATTCTTTTCCTGCCAGTTGAGATATTTTTATGCATTTTGAATAAAAAAAATCATAGAAAATCACTTGTAAGAAAAGAAATTAATTAAGGGAAAATTTGGCTCTATGGGGTGAGAGAAGCTTGCGCACTCTGGGTGCTCATGAGCAGTGCTAGGGATAAGGGCTGTGGGTTTGCAGCCACTCTGCCTGGGGTGACATATAAACCTTCAGAGCTGCATATACTTGCACAAAAATACTTCATCTCCCTTCAGCTTAGTTTCCTTACCTAGAAAATGATAATTTTACCTATTAATTCACACAGCAGTCTAGAATATTCCTTTCTTATAGGGTTACTGAAATGAAAAAATGAAACAATACATGAAAATGCCTGCCATATAGTGAAGGATCCATAGGAAAAATAACATATCACATGGGGCCAATAATTTTCCTTTAAGATGAACTTTGCACAAAAAATAGGCTCTAATAAAAACTAAAAATGGGTTTAAAATTATAATATATTTTATTAGACTTTAATATTTGATAGGTGATTTCTATTCATTATTTTCCCATTTAATTATCTCTTTGCTCAAGTTTTTTAAAAAACAGTAAATATGTAAGGTCAATCGAGCTAAGACATGCAGAAAGTTGAAGGCCGGTCTTCTTGCTTCACACACTTCATAGATTATGACTATGTTTAAGATTTGTAGCTTCTCCACTTACTCTTTCTTCAGTGAATTGGGAGAATTATCCCACAAATTAGCATCACAAGTTTACTTAGGACCAAAAAACTGAGGTCATGTAATTGATAACAAATAAACAAGTCCTAGAGATTGGGAGTATGAGGGGTCTGGACAGAGAAACTCTACTGGGAAGCATTGGGGAGAGAGAGACAGAAAGAGAGAGAGGGAGGGAGAGAGATTCTGTTGACTTTCCAGGCTTGTTATCTGAACTAGACATTCTGTCATTTGTTTTCCTTTCAAGAAATACAAATCTTTTGATCCAGTTGCCTATCTGGGGACGTGAGTGTGATTGCCTTTGAGATCTCAGTACAAAGGAGATAACAATGGATAAAAATATTTACAGCCTTGGCTCAGAGTGCCCTATAATTTAACTATTTAAAATTATCATAAATAGATAAATGAATAAATAATGAGATAAGAAATAAATGCTTCAAGGAAAAGTACTCTTTTCTTTTTTGAGACACGCTTTCATTATTAGCCTAGGCTGGACTTGAACTTATAATACAGCACAGGCTGGCTGGCCTTGAACTCATGACCCTCCTGCTTCAAGTCTCCTGCACATATTGAGGATATAGGTGTGCTCCACTGCACCTAGCCCAAAACACTTATTTTAATGTTAATGTTCATTACACAATTTACATTTGCTGACATTGACATTTTATTTTATCTTTTAATTGGTGACCTTAGCTTTTGAACAATCTTTTAACATAAAAGTATGATCTCATGGAAGTTTTTCTGAAGTCCTTGATGTTGTAAGAGTTATCTGTGTGGCTATCAATGCCCCACAGAAAGGCATGATATCATTTAGATGGAACTAGAAAGCAAACCCTCCTAATTACTTCTGTTATACTACTTCCCAAACTAACCAGCCCTCTCCAGTAGTTTCGAAAATTAAACTAAATTTTGTTCACAGACTGCAGTAGGCAGCCAGATCCTGACCCACTACCATCCATGTCCTCCGTAATCCCTTCCCTGCTGTGCAGTGGGACTGTGCTTAGGACAGCTTTCACCCTGGCAACCAGGTTATAATATGTGATGAAAATGCTGTGACTTTGCAGATAGCATCGAGAGCTCTATCAACTGACTTTTATTTAGTCTAAAGGGAGATTAGGCCGATAGTTACCACTAATTAGGAGAAACCTTTATGGGATTAGCTTCTCCTGGTGGGAGAGATTCTTTTAGCGTGGCTCTGTGTTGTGTTTCCTATAGGGATGGCCAGGTGCCAAAGAACTGAATAGACAATGTGTCCAGCTAAGAGCTAGCAGGAAAAGAGTGTGAACTCAGGCACCAAAATCCCCACCAGCACCCAATGATCTGCAGTCAGATGGTTTCCTTGCGGAGCTTCTACAGGAGGATGTAATTGGCTGAGGTCAGACTTCAACTTTGTAAGACCCTGAGCAGAAGATTCAGTCTACCTGTGCAGACTGTTGACCCATGAAACTTCTTGACCCATAAAACACAAGACAATAAATATGCACTGTTCTCATTTGGTAAAGTTGTGGTAGTTGTTATACTGCAATCAAACAAGGAACAGCTATTAATTATTTAGTGACCACACTACATGCTAGAAGAACAATCAGATTTGCTCACCAAACTGTATAAACTTTTTGTACTTTATTATATATACCAATTAATCAAGTGATCATAACAAGAACAGTTCTTTCTGTTAAAATACATAGAACATTTTGAGCAGAACTGAGATTTAGGGAACTTATTTTAGGTAAAATCTTTATTTAAGGGCAAATTTAGGTTAAACTATAAGACTTTATGTCTTAGAATGCTGTAGATGATACATAGCAAGTGAAGGACTTCATATGTCAGTGATGGGTCAGTGTGCTCTGTCACCTAGCCACACCAGCTCACTGGGGGAACCACTGGAAAAGCAGATTCCTGGGTGCACTTCACACCTAGTGAATCTAAAACTCACAGAGAAATCCACACTGTAACAAGCTGTTCAAGTGCTGGATTCTCTACCCACAAAAACCAAAATGCCACATCTTGGAGAATAACTTAACATATTACAGAACAGCACATGAAAAGAACACCCTGTACCCCTCAAATATTGAAGCCTGTCTGGCATCTAGAAACATGTAACCAATAGTTAATGCTGGCTCAATTCTAATTTTTAGATTTCCTTTATATTCAGTCCAGTAATCCTAGCCTGTTAACAAAGAAATAGGTTAGCGAGAATTACCATGGCAGCTCTCATATAAACAAGAAATTATCCGAGCCTATGCTGGTGAATGGTACACAATGATAATCAAGATCATGGTCACCAAGATCTATATTTCTTGCCCTTTGATGGATGCAATGTCTTTAGAAACATTTGTGGGTGTTAATTCTGATGAATGTGTGCTGTGCTTTTAACACACCTTTTAATTGGTAAGCTAATTGGCCTTGCTCTTCCAGAATTACTTTGTAAAGCGTAATTATCTGAGACCATGTTGTCGCAGTTTGGTCCTGTAAGACAATTGTGTTGTGACCCACTTAAAATAAACCTGGCTTGTTGAGCTATTGTTTTTACCCATCCTTCTTGCTCCCTTTCAATTTAGAGAGAACTCTCAGAGGTAAACCACAGGAAGACACACGAAAAAATTTCCTGAGGTCAAAGCTAGTAGCTGCGCCAAGCTGGAGACTCTAGGCATATGACAGCTCTTTGGGAGTAACTTTTTACAGTGCTTGCCAAATGGGAATATGAGATAAGCAAGGTGAACACTGGGCCTCTCACAACTTTACTTGTGAAGGTGAAAAATGAAGATGCTTGTAATTAGCAAAAATGCTTTGTAACAACAGCTCAAATTCCAATTCCTGTGGTTGGTAACGCATACATATGGAAGTATAGTGATACTCAGTTGCCAAAATTTACAATCCATTTCCTTTCTGCAATATTTGAATCCATATGGGTATTAGGGAGATCCAATTATTGTCAAAGCAGCTTCCAAGATAGTTAAGCTTGGGAACCTTTTTAACAGAGATATTCAGGTTTAGTTTCAATGTCTATAATCCACTTAGGACAGAATGCTACTAGGTGACTGCTTGGAAGTGATATTTTTCTTTCTTAAAATAGGATAAAAATCATATTTAATAGAATTTTAGAACAACTTAAAGATAATATTTTAGGTACTCTAGAGAAAGCAAATACTAAGATTATTCTAAAATTTGGTAATACTTCCATGAAAAGAAAAGAAATATTCTAGAGAAAATAAAGATTTGTCTTTTCAACTCTCATCATAAATGTGTGGATTGGTGTAAGAATAAAGCAACAATGATTTGAATTATGAGTGTTTCTTATAGGTTAAGCATTAAACTATGCACCAGAAATGTTCTTAATATAAATTCAGATATATTAAGACATAAGGAGTGGGATGGACTGAAGTAACATTTTAGAAATATCCAGTAGCCTTTTATTTCTCTAGAATTTTTTATAAGATGTATATTTTTACCCTTTTGCAGTGTTTCACCACCTACCAAAATTTTCTGTACTACATATTTTTGTCATATGGGCAAGACATTTACAAGTGAATATTACTGCAGCCATTTTATATGGTTCTGCATGCATATTAGTAAACATAACACATAAATATACCTATATTGATTTATCTCTGCATTTTAAATATTTCAATCACCATGAATTTATGATCTTCTCCAAAATTTAGAATAAGCATCAACAGCTCACATACATTTAAAAATCTATTAGAAGTTTACATTTATTATATGGGCAGATATTGATATTTCCTTAATAATACCTAATTACTAATGAATTATCTGTCTGCCAAGGAAGACATAAACAATTAATGACTTTATGGCCTCATTTATTAAAATCTCATTGACTACTTTCAGCATACCACAACAAACATTAGCTACATGACCACTTCTATATTAAATTTCAAGGAGAAGATGTACTGAGGCAACCTTCATAAGTATTACTTAAGCTTTCATAATTACATCTTCTAGCTGATTGAGAATCATACTATTTGGGCCAGTTCAGAGTTTTTTAATTCATTGCAATATTTCATGTATACACTGAACTGTAAACCCCTGGTAATTAAAGAAAAATTAGATGTGCCTGTATCACCAGTGGTTTCTCTTAGGAAAGCAGATTTGGAAGTAAAAACTGGTGTGGAAGCTTGCTAGCGTATGTTTTCTCTTTGAGAGAAAAGGGAAGGAAGCTGAACTGGGCAGAGAGGGCAGCTAGGCTACACTGCAATCTCCACAAAGTTCTTGACTGACTTTATGGTGAAGTCTGAAGCCAAGATGGCTACTTATTGGAGAGAGGACAATAAGGTTTGATCTGACTGTAGTGATCAAGCCTTGATGTGGGCTTCCTGGGAAAGAGGACATCACTTTGGATGAAGCAGCCTTCTTTAGGTAAGTCTATTCCCTAAAGGCTCATGGCTGAGTGCTGTCTGCTTACAAACACTGTGGCAGCTGGAGGGATAATGTCCACAAATCTTGAGGGGACACTGCTGATACTGAAGTCTTCTGTAAAACTTCCTGTGGTTTCATCAAAGAAACATGAAATATTGAAAGCTAACCTAAAATCTGTTCGCTTGTCTATTCATTCACTGAATAACTATTGAATATCTTTTCCCACTCATTAGTAGTTGGCGTATAGTTAAGAGTTCAGTAAGAACTCAGTAAACATTTATTGAACATCTGCATGAATTGAAGAAGCAAAAATATTTGGGCTGAGACTTGCACAAAGATACCTTAAGTGCTTTTTTTTTCAATACCCTGAGAGTTTAAGAGATGATTTCAATCAATCTTGTTGACCTCAATACCCATTGCCTTGTCTGATTATGTACTGTAGGATGGCAGTGACAATGTTTTAATATTTAAAACCACAGAATCTAGCCAATTCTCTTACATAGAAAATAACACATAATAATATTTGATGCAATCAGTGAAATGGGTTGATGATAAACTTTGGATATCATTCGAAAAGATGGGAATATTTTAACAGTGATGATCTGTCCATCTGTATCTCTCTGTCTACTTGTCTATATATCTTTCTAAGAGATAGAGTCCACCAAAAATATATATACAGATTTTAATGAAAACTTGTATAAATATTTTAATGCTAAATTTATTGAGATATCATGAGAGTAATACAAGGTATTACTCAAAGCAGTGACCAGTAGCTTCCAGACATTTATTAGCACAGGGAATTGTTGCTTTGGGAACCTTGGTCATTGAGATTAATGAACATTCATTTTCAATTTTTTCTCTAAGTGTTGGGAGTATAGTGGGTGTTCTGAGATATATGACACCCTTTAGGGCCTTGCATATGAGGTTAACACCATCTGTTGAAAAAAATTATACTCTTTTTCTCTTCCTGAAGTGTGTATACATTTTTGTGGACTCTGTCTGTCTGTCTGTCTGTCTATCTACCTAATCTGTCTGTCCATCTATCATCTATCTCCCCTTCTTTAATAAGTCACAGATTCTTATATGAAAATATGTTTATAAATAAAACATACTAAGTACATGCATAGACATGTATATGCATGTGGTATAACAGTAGTAGAATATGTATTTACTGTGCACAAGGCCTTGGGTTCAGTCCTCAGCATTAAAATAAATAAGTAAGCTCAGTAGCTTCAATAATTCAAAGGCCTAAGAAACAGAAGGGAAGTCGGAGTGGAGGATTCAGGTCAAAGGTAAGGAGTGCAAATGATATATTATTATAAAAATTTAGACAGAAATGGACAAACAAATTAGAAGTGAATATAATGAGATGCAGTTTGAGTTGCTCATGGGTAAAAGTTGGACGTGTTGGATGGAGGAAGATCTAGAGCACAAAGGAAGGAGTTTTGGGAGCCAAGAGACCACGATATCTTTATAGAAAAGGAGGAAGAATCTGGTGGGTTTTTAAAGGAAGCAAACTCCTATATAAGAACTAAGATATCATTATTTGTGTTTGAAATTGTGATTTCCTTCTCCTTTTGGCTGATCCACCTCTCCTTGCTCATTGAATCATCTGAACGATTTTTCAGATCAAGTCTTCTATGAAGGTAGAGTTGTACAGCATTATCCCATAAAATAAAAATCTCTGGCATATTTCTAACAAAAAGGGTAAAAATTCTTCAATTATAATTTTTCTGGAATATCAAAAAAATCCAAGAATCACTGCATTAGTGTTTCTGCTTCACAGGCCTTACTTGCTCATGCATACTGTCATAAATCTCGCGCATGTAACAATTCACTTAGCTCTTCTTTCCTCCTGGTCCTCCTTCTTTCTTTGTGCTTTCCTCCCACTGGCCTTTCTTTTGCTATTCCCCCATCCCTTCTTTTACCAAACAAGGCATCTGGTGTTTAGTATTCTTCTTTTTATTCTTTTCATTTAATGGGTAAATAACATATTCTAGGGTTGCTCCATATTAATTGATTTTCCAACCTGCAATGCTTAAGTAGTATACTCATTGAGACACAAAGAATATGAGACTACAGTGAATAATAATATAATGATGATGATAATACTGATTATAAGTAAAACTTACTGCCTTTTCAGTCAAACCTTTATTTGTGGCACACTTGCCCCACACATCCCACTTGTGGTGTACTTTTGTTTTGTTTGGCTTTGTTCCCACTAATAGGTAGAAAATACTCAAGCAATATGATTTGGAGCAAACTCAAGTGATCACATTTTTTACTTTCTTTTGGTTTTTTATGTCCACATGTTTCCAAGCCCTTATAACTGTATTTGCTTTGGGACATTGGTGTCATACATAGCATGTATTAATAATTTTTGTTCCTAATGTCCCTGCCTCAGCCGCTTCCTCTTCTTCAGCACTTCTTCTGCTGATTCTTACATGAAAATATGCTTATAAATAAAACATCCCGTTTACATTAATTAATTTGTATGTAACAAATGTATATAATTACGATGTTTCCTCAATAGTAATTATTTGATTGAAAGTGATTTTCTAAAACATTTATAAATTATCAAGCAGAGACTGAAATTCTGGCTCACATGATATACCATATGTGAGAATGTAGTTATTAGTGAAGCACACACACAAATATATAAAAACTAACTAGTATTTTAGGCTGATATGTTTATTTTGTTGCCCCTCAAATTTTGAATTATTGTGGTTTCTAAAATTATTTCATGTGTCCCAGAAAATAAAATTTCTTTACCTGTGTGCATCGATGTGTGTGTGTGTGTGTGTGTGTGTGTGTGTGTGTGTGTGAATGTGCACATGCACCTGTCCCTGCATGTGTGCTATCCATGGTGTGTAACAGACGAGGCACCTCATTCTGAGCCTCTGGTTTGCATTGTGTAGTCATAGGCGATAGCATATGGGTGAGTTGGGCATGCACGTTATCAGACTGAACTCTGCTCTTCCAGTTAAGTGTCATATGAAGTTGAGTCTGTGAAGGATGATTTTGAAATATGGCTTTATACACTGGTATAAATAATGACAATTATGCTGTGGTTGACCAAAATCAGTTTAATTTGGTTTGTCTGCCCATGTCCTCATGGCTACATTGGAGCCCTTTGTAGGTTTACACATTTTTATTTGTTTATTTTACTCAGTACATTTTTTCTTTGTGGTGCTAAGGATTAAACCCAGGACCTTAAACATACTAAGCACATCCTCTACCACTGAGCTACAGCCCAGTCGCAGGGTATTTTCTGAAGTGAGATTTCATAGAAAACAAAATGTTGTTTTTCATACACCTCTCATCTCTGAATTCAAGTTGCATCTTTGAGATCATGAAAGCGGATGCTGGATTGGAACCTCTCTGTTCGTTGTCAAGTTTGTATTCTGTTTCAGGACCAAAGATGAATCATAAATGTAAGAAGAGAAACTACAAAAATCAGGAATCTTTGCTCATAGCAATTAAAATGTGAAAGAACTCTAAAATTTTACATAAATTTGATGTCTTACATAAAATGTTCATATAAGCTGATTAGCTATGTGATTTTAAATATTTTGTAATTTGTAAAAGTTGCTATGATTAATACACATGAAAATTAAAATGCTATTCGGTATTATTGTGTTTCAAGTCCACATATGGCTCACCACATTACTTATCATACTACTTTTGACTTTTATTATTATAGAAATATTTTAGTAACATCTTTAAAACATATTTTTCTTAGTTAATGCTTAAAGAAACTTTTTACTAAATGTACTCTTTATATATTTGAACACTGATAATCCTGACACCCACCTCAAAAATTACATGAATGGAAAATAGCAAGCTGAACATATGTATGCCCTGAACATTTCATGACCTGTTTCTTTTATCAAGTTGCTCTGCTACTTCTTTCAATAGCACATATTCACATCCAACTTAAAATCCTGTGTTCCTGACACTCCCTCTTCTATCCAAAGATTACTAATCATTTAAATTTCAGCTCAAGTCTCACCTGATCTTCCTTTCCCATTGTTTTGGCTCACATTTATCTCTTCCGCTTCAGTTATTAATCATGACTTGAAATATTTCTATGAGAATTAGTAATAATGACAATAGTGTACTGAGGGGCTACCGTGAGCAAGAATTGAGCTAGTTGGTCTTATCATTAATTCTGGAGTACAGACCATCCCTCCAAAGACCTTCTAGTCTCCACCTTAAAGATGAAGAAAGAGTTTCAGAGGGTAAAGTGATTTACCAGAACTCCCACAATTAGTGAGTGTGAGAACCTCTTAATGTTAGGCTTGGTACCAAATATCATGGTTTTTCTCCATGAAATACTAAAAAATATTGTGTATTTGTGCACTCAAATAGACTGTGGAAACCAAGTTTAAATTTAAAAAATATTCTCCAACTTCCTGGTAAATCACTTTGTGCATTTTAAGCTCAAAAATGCATGATTTTAAAGAAATAAATTTAATTCTATCATTTTGTGGTCTTTATTATTAGTAGTAGGAAGCTACTTAAACTAAAGGAGATAGTCCCCCATTTTCCCAATGATAAGTCACTTGGGAAACCGAGTATGGTGGTATATGTTTGTGATCCCAACACTTGGGAGGCTGAGGCAGGTAGATTGCTGCAAGTTTGAGGCCAGCCTGGGCTACAAAGTGAGTTTAAGACCAGCCTGAACTGTATAGTGAAACCCTGTCTCAAAAAGACAGAAAATAATAATAACAATTTGGGAGTAGCTGCTAGAATTCATGTTTCAAATTTTCTTTTGTGCTCTTAGAAGCTTTGTGAGGTACAATGAAGGCTTAATTATCTACATTTATGAGGAAAAGTTCAGGTAAAACAATAATTCACATTTGTAGTCTATTATAAATGTACGTACAAATGAATGCATTTAATATTCTTGTGATTCACATTAAAAAGTAAGACTGCTTGAGAATCAACCAATTAAGAATATCCAGTGGTCACGAGCCTATGGCACACATGCCACCAAGGGGTGTTTGTATCACTGAAAGCTCTAAAAGATTTGCCATTCCTGGCAGAGACAAACCTTTCTAGTCTTCTGTTTTTCCTCTGTAGCAACTTATGCCATGATGTGATTGAAAGGTTCCCTTTGCTCTTTGCATATGGCACCAGTGTGGTGGCTCTGCCTCAGTTTGTCTAAGAAAGAGAGTAGTTACATGTTAGGGGCAGACCAGTGGCCAGTGGATGTCATGCTCACTTCCTCTTCCTTGGCACGAAGTCATTTTGTGCATTTGGGATCTGATGACTATTTTTAGCAGTGGAATGTAGCTGAACATGAAGTATGCTGCTTCAATAATGATCCCCCAATCTTCCTTCAAGTTCTCCATGCCATCTTTCCTTGTGTTTAGCACTTAGACCAATATGATCTGGAAAGATGATGAGGAACAAAGACCCTCTTTCCCTTCAATCTGCATTCATTATTCACTATGAAGTGAGAAATTAAAATAACAATAAGATCCTTGGTAGTCTTGCACTGAGGAAAATTATGGGATATATCACAGTTACTATACTTTGACTAATGAAAACTGAATACAAAATTATAGTAATTTTGGATCTACAGATAACCAACAAATAGTGTTTTAGACATTAATCTTCAGTGAACAAAAGGATATTTATTATAAGATCAATGTCTAGAAATTATTATATAGTATCCTACCTAAATGAAATGAAGTATAAATTTGATTTAACAGAAACAATTAGACTAAATAATCATCAAATTACTGTCTGGTTTATTATGTGTATTTTATCCATTTATCAGATCAAATTGCCTGAACATCTACTATGTGCAGGGCTACAAAGATATGCCACCAAGTCACACATGTCCATACTCTCATGGAATCTAACTGGTAGTGAAAAGAGAGAGACTGTACACAATTAGCACAAAAGTGAATCAGTTATACATTATAGGTGACAAACTGCTAAAAGAAAAAAATTGGAGTTGGATAAATGGGATTAAAAGCATGAGGGTGTAGGGGGAGGAAAAGATGTACCTTATAGGAGGAGCTGGTGAGGAGAGACTACACAGGTTAAGACTTGAAGAAAGTAAGGGAGATAGGACAAAATATTTAAGGCAAGAGAAGCCAGGAGTACAAAGGCCCAAAGGTATGAACATGCTTGACGTATTCAAAGGAAGCAAGAGAATGCTAATAGAAATGAACATTAAAGAATCTCTGTGGCTGCCATAATATAAGAGCACAGGTAAGGGGCTACACAGTAGAAGTGCATTTTCTCACGGTTCTGGAGGCTTGAAATCCAACATCAATCTGCAGTGTTGGTTCCTTCTGAGGCCCCTTGGTTTGCACATGGTCATCTTCTTATTGCTTCACAGTTATAATCCTTTGGTCTGTGTTATAATCTCCTTTCCTCATAAGAACACTGGTCTATTGGCCGAGGGCTTCCTTCACCAAGTCCATTTTAACTTAATTAGCTGAATCTCCAAATATACTCACATTCCGAGGGAAGAGGGCTTCTAGTTATGAACGAGTAGGATGGGACTGCGGTGAGACATAAGTGAGCCTACAACAAAGATGTATTGTTTCTTGGTGCTTATAAGTCTTTTAAAAATTGAGCTTTCATCCACTAAAGTAACTGGTGAGCCACTGGAAATTTTAAACAGCTTGCGACATACCTGACTTACAATTAATAAGCATAAATGGAAGTATACAGAAACTATGCATCAAAGAAAGGAAGTATGCATAAAAAAAGAGAGAGAAGCAGCCATGAGTCAGACAACTATTGAGGCAGTCCAGGTAAGAGCTGAGACATTTTGGGCTTACGTACAAACTGCTCAGTGGTTAGTACATCAGAATCAGCTGCCAGGAAAACAATATCAGAGAGAGTGTGTGGGGGATGGGCAGAGCAATGTATTTATTTTCTAGATGGGAAAATGAGACCCACAGTAAAGACCTTTCCAAAGATGCACAATCTGTTAAAGATACAATACCCTCAGATCAGTGATCATTTCATCGTCATACCCATTTCAAATTCATCTTGGTTAGTGAAAACTTTATGTTCAGAAGTATCCTCTCCCCACCAGATTCACTTCCTTCAAGTTTCAACTCAAAGGCACTCTATGTTTTCAACACTGGAGATTCAACCCAGGGCCTTTGCATTAAAGCTGAGTCCGCAACATTTTTATTTTTTTACTTTATTTTGAGGCAGGGATTCACTAAGATGCCCAAACTGAGCTTGAAATGGCAATTCTCCTGCCTCAACTTCTCAGAGTGCTGGATTTATAGGCCTGAAACACGTAGAGCTAAAGAAAACTTTATAGGGGCTGAAGAAAACTTGTGGAGGAGCTGTCTCTGACCACACCGTAGAATGCGGCAACCAACCCCCTCATCCCTTTTATTGCTATGTGTCTCCCCTTTTCTTGCTATCGTTTTCTCCATTCTGCTGGTAGTTTATATAATTTCAGATTATATGCTTATTGCCTGAATATCTTCTTTAGACTACTGTACAAGGTCAGTTTAATTTTCAGTACATGTATTAAAATAATAATTATATATATACCTTTTTGTTTCATAGTACCTCTTATGTGTAACTGTTTTCTAAAGGAAAATATAGCTTTTAGGAGAAAGCATGCATTGTATTTGGGCTTTGGGAAGCATGTTTTGACTTTCAAGTAATTATTCTACTCAAATTTTTAACACAGTTGTTTAATAGCTGCTCTTCTTCTTTTGGAAATAACCACTTTCCTTCCTGCCTCCCCTTACCACACAACTTCTTTTGAAACCTGCTGTCACCTTCCACTCAAATCCAATCATTTGGTCCAGGGTCATGAACAACAATCACACATGATCCATATCCACTGGCTCATTGGTGCGGAGGGACAGATTCCCATTGGGCCAGTCAGGTTTTACTTTTTGTTTGCTTTTATTATTTTAGTGGTAGTAAGGATTGAAACCAGGACCTTGACACAGAGTGACATTTTCAGACCTTTTTCATTTTGAGACAGGGTCTCACTAAGTCATGAACTTGTCCAGTCTGGTCTTCAACTTGGGATTTTCTGGCCTTAATCTCTCAGGGTTCTGGGGTTATAGGCATAGACTATCACATCCCTAGCTTTTTAAGTCTAGAGAAGAGATGTGTTTCTTTTCCAGTGATCAACCACTACTTGGAAGAAAAGGGTCTGAGTTAGAAAAAGAATGATGCAAATATCTGAGGCCTGAGGTATGAGAGGTCCTGGTAGGTTTCCATTCTCTAGCTCAAGTTAAATTCATCTCCAAAGTGTCCTCCTGCCAACCTGGTTCACTTTGCATTTTCGTACTAGCAAACGCTTGGTTTCAGATTAATATAATACTTATAAATAATATCCTCCAATGTTCTTAACTTTTCTTGCTAATGCAATTTCAGCATTTTTTGTATCTAATAAGGATATTTGGAAAGACACAGACAGTTGCAACTTTTTGTAACTGTTAACACTTGTAGAAAGTATTTCTGTCTCCTTCAAAACACCAGGAAACAGGTGCTCGCCTGGGGAGACAGGCCGCCACACCTGCATGCTTCTGGCAAAGATCAGACACTTGTCGCCATCTCTTCTAACACATGTTTGAAAGAAGCACCTAAAGAAGGGCTCAATTGCTAGAGATATAACCTTTTTATGAATCTGACCTTTGAAACCGGCATAGTGGGCAATAACCATTAACAGATCAAATATGAGAAATGTCAGGTGTGGAATAAGCCCTGACAGAAAATATTTCATCAGCCTAAGCCTTGAACAATCACTGACAGGGTGGAGAGGCAGTGCTGCGGGCACCCTTCTCCCTTCCCTGCAGTGATAAGGATGATGGGTTGCTTCTTTTAGCACTGCCCTCCTTAGCTAAATGTTCAACTAAAGGGAGATCAAATTGACTCAAGTGCACCATAATTCTAAGAAAATTACCATTGCGAGGTGACCTAGTTTTTTCATTATTGCTGTAGAGAGGGAGTCCTCATAGAGAAAGAAACTTAATATCTTTAACTACTCACTTCTATATTTTTCTAGGCTATGTGTAGTATTGCATATACTTACAGCCAGAGGCATCTTCAGCCAAGTTTCCTAAATCTCTTTTTCCAGTTGTTAAATGTATCTCACAGCTTCAGGTTTAAGGTCACTGCGGAGCTGGTAACCACAATGCCGATAAAAATAGTTGTTGTGTGCTGGGCACAGAGTTTCTATTCTAATATTTTTCCCTAGTCACATTTTACACACAAACGCACTTACAAAGTGGTCAATTAAGCAATTTTGTTAGCAAGAATAGTAAGCCTTCTAGTATAATTTCAAACCCATGTCACTTACATTTGCATAGACCTTCACTGAGACTTCTGATACAGGCTCATTTCCTGACTCAGGGCTGGATCTGCTAAAGATCTGGTTGTTGCTGGAATGAGAAATCCCATTAGTGACACATTCAAGAAAGTCTTAAGATGAACCTTGTTTCTGAACTGTGGGATGAAAATTGCAGGATAGTGCTCTGACTGTGGCAATGATCCCTGAGCTCTGTTAGTAAACAATCCATCAGTATCTGCAGATCAGAGAGGAACATAAATCGCACACATCATCTACCACCCCATAAACACTAACAAGTAATAATAAGGAAAGTTGAAGTGCAGGTTTGTAACTACAGGGAAATAAGGTAGATACTAAAAAGGAAGGGAACAGTTAAGTTTTTCTCCTAACAGCTACTTCTGTCTGCCTTCTTACGAAGTTTTATTTCCTTTGCACTCTCGTACTTTCATCCTGATGACATGGCTATTATTTTATAGCAGTTTCAAGCAGTTAATTAATGAACTGCACACCAGTGACATGACACCACCTTGCCCAATTATCTCTAGCATCTATTTTTACAATACAAAGCACTGCCGCTTTGTGAATTGTCTTGTTCGCAAATTGGCTCAGGAGGCAGTTACTTTAATAGCCAAAACAATGCAACCGTAGTGCCACACTGGTGACACGGAGTAATTGTAAATCACCGTGTGGGGTCTTATAAAGCTCACCATAAAAGCCTGGTGGTATCATGTAATAAAAGTGCTCTTTTTCTACTGAGTTAAGCAGCTATCGCTCAGTTTACCATGTAATCTCATGAGTCCCAGGCTCATTAGCTTATCTGGGATGGGATGCGGCCTAAGGGGGTCCTGACCACACGGAACTGAAGAATCACCAGGAGCTTGCTTTTCTTAAACGCTTTCCTTGGGGTGCTTTGTAAAAGGCAGGAACCTCTACTGTCAGGTTGTTGTCATTTGTATTTGTTCAAGCTGCTTTGTCTTCACGCTACTTCCACTTTCTAAGCCACCTTCTTCCCTGCCTGGTCAGCAGAGAATTCACGGCCTTATAACACTTAGACCCAGGATCTTTGGCTGCTGTAATTGTTTGTCCCTGCAACTACACTGATTTTTCTTTCAGAGTTGGTCCCAGCAGTCTTTGTTTAATTAAAAAAAGACTGAAGTAGCCAGCAGTAGGACATGCTCCAGACAGTGCTTCTGAACCACCTAGATGGGACTTCAAGGGCTCAGAGTAGACACAAAGTGAATTTCCTTTATTTACGCAGAGCTTTTTGACTACACTTTTGGACAAACCTGGGATATAAACCTTCCCCCAAAAAGAAATCATGGTAACCTTGGAAAATCTGTTTTCCTGGCTTTTCCAAATTAGGATGAATGTAGATTCCTTGTCACCTTAAATATAAAAACACTTTTTTGAGTAATAGCCCAGCTTAAGAGTTACAGCAGTAAGAGAAATTCAATCTATTTTTGTTTCAATTTTTGCCTCATGGGAAGAAATTAGAAATACTGTTCCTGAGTTCCAGTCTGTATGCTATCACAGACAGGTGAGTGGCTCTCTCTGTGTTGACATGATTTAAGGGCCCAAAATATCTGGGGTTCATCCTGAGATCAAATGTCTCCCTTGGCCTGATTTTGTTCAGTGGAACAAGTACAATTCATGCATATCATATCTGTGTGTGTCTGAACCAGGTTGTTTCCAGAGAACTTGATATATTTATAGAAAACCATTTTATCATTAAAATTAATATTTTAATATAAAAAATCATCCTCACATGTATAAAACACTACCAGTGCTGTATCTAGAAACAAAATGCTAGTTTTGAGTAAGTCAAGGTTAAATTCTACAATTAAAGTTTTGCACAAGCAACACTCACCATGGTAACAATATACTATGTGACACAAATCATAAAAGGCACAGGAATGTTTTTGTGGTCGACACAGTAATGGAATGACTTTCTCTCCTTGATATTAATAAAAACCTCCCAATTTTACCATCAAAAGTTATCAGCCTAGTACTGTATAACATATATCATGCTATGCAAACAGTAGCATAATCTGTATCACTTGTAGCACAGTTTTAAACGCTCATATTTCTTTAGAAGTCATATCTATAGGATTGCAATGCATGTGTCATTGTTAAGATTATTTGTGAAGCTGAATTATTTACCAAGCAGGAAGCTTAGAATGATCTTCGAGACTATTATTAGTAAAGGAAAATAGCCACACACACTATCTTTAACTCAAACTACCTTTCCTCTTTGCTATATATTAATTTCTTATCACTTGTAAACATTTCTGCCTAATCTCTATTCCCTTTGAAGGTTTTCCATCTATATCACAGGGTTTTCTGTTTTCTTATAAATGTTATTTATGAAGAGCCATTTTCAAGGAAAACTACTGAATTTTGCTTTTCTAAAGATCTGCTGCACTTGCACAAGGTCACTAAAAGAGACAATATATGAGAGCAATGTGATAGACTTTTGAACCTGTCTTTGAGCTTCGGATAATTTTTTTAAAGACAGGTAAGATAGCCAGGTTCGTTATTTATTATTTGCCCCTGTTTGACTTTTATATTTTAAAGCAAAACAAATATTAAGTGCCAGATATTCATTAAATCCCAGAGAATTCTGGCCAACTGCAAAATCTTGTCCATTGGCAAAAAAGAGCTGAAGATTTATATGTAAATATGCCAAGGATTTGGATGCTGATGGTGAAGCAGAAGTGACAACTGCATTGGAATAAACTTATGGGTTCGTAAGACAAGCTGTTTGAATCATTTACAACTTTCCATTTCAGGTTTAAGGTAGTTGTTAAAACTGCTTACAACCATTATGCTATGGTAGCACCTTCAGCGATTCTTCTTCTTTGAAACATTGTTATATAGTTTATTGATTAAAGAAAAGTAAATGTAAGACTGCATTTCTATAGGTTATAGAATAACTTAATGTGAAGAACATCCACTCTTAAAGTATTGTGAAATGTGTTTTAATTACTGAGCAGCCTTTAGGGACAAAGAAGTTAACGTGCATTACTTGGTTCATATTTACCTCGGAGTTCCAAATGCACTGTATTCCATGAATACACAACTCCTTTGTACTGTCTAAACATTTAAAATTTATACTTTTTACTTCCTAAATGTCTAAAATTTGTACCTATGGTATTTGTAGGTGTGTGCATTTTAACCCAGTTGACCTTTATCCTATAGAATATCATATTAGGAGCATTTTGAATCACCAGTGTTTTGCATTTTATCCTAGGCAGCCATCAGAGGTAGCACATGATAGATGAAAATGATTGAAAGTCATTTACTAATTTATTGTGTCAATGTCACATCAATGTACCTTAATATATATATTTAACATACTCGGCCAGTATAAATGCCTGGGAAGATAGACACCCAACTGGATTAAATAAATTGACAGGTGATTATTGACTGAAGGAGGATAGATTGCAGGAAGAGGATCTGCAGTCTATCAGACATCATCTCACACATGTTCAGAATCTGATATGGCATATTATGTCACGGCATGTTATTTGTCCTGGCCTTAGAGCACAGTGCCCTATGCATGTTTATGTGATAGAATGTGAGTGAGGGGAGCTCTTGGAGCTACCAAGGATGATGAAAGTCATCTGTGATTTACACACTTCTGGGAGCAGGTTAATATATTTGCTGTTATCAGTCATGAAAACAAAAGTGTGGTGAAAAAGTAGGATGTTGCATCAGAAAATCCACGTGACTATATAGCTGCCCAAGTTTGAAATATTAGGAGGTTCAATCAGGAAGGAGGAGAAGACTGCGAGACAGCTTCGTGTAAGGACCTCTGTGCTGGAGGTCCCAGGGAGTGGGCAAGGTGGGGGAAACTCACATATATCCAGCCCAACTGGGTCCTCCTCTTGTTGATTTTTCCCAATCACCCTACAATTAGGCAGCAGTTATGGTTAGCAAGGTACTTTGTGCCAGATTATAACCCAGCTGAGAGCTGAGAGGGGCTTAGACCATGTCCTTATAATAATGGGTTTGCATCAGTTTCTTACTGTGGACACAACTGATGTTTTGGTACAGATAACACTGGGCTGAGCCAGCTACCTTGTCCATGTGTGAGGTGTTCAGCAGCCGCTCTGACTTTTGCCTGCTACAAGCGCAGAGCACCCCACCTTTCCAGATGCTGTCAAATGTCCTCTGGGAGACCAAAGTGCTCACAACTGGAAACCACTGACTTAGGCCACAGTGGAAGATGGCCAGCAGTGAATCAGCAGACAAATACGTAAGAGCAGACGGTAAGACACAAGAACACGAAAGACAGTTACTGGAGATCTTGGGGAGAAGTGAGTTTGTAGAGAGTACTTGAGCAGCTGGAGCTCTATAAAGAAGAGACTTAGAAGATCCTGAATGATGTAAAATATCAGTGAAGAAGTTAGAGAAAGAAAAGTAGTTAACTCAAATGTTAATATTTGGATGGATGTTAACATTGTGGGCCAAGAGGGGTTTCTTCAACTGTTCACAGGCAGAACCATGATGCCAAACAGAACGACGGTTCTCTGACCCCATGTCTGTTGTATGACTCTGATAGTGCACTGTCAATTTGGGCTGGAGACAAGACTTAGTGCTGGAAAACTTGCCTAGCATGTGCAAGGTCCTGGGTTTGGTCTCCAACGTAACACAGCACACGCCCCCTCAAAAAAATAAAAAAAATCCCTGCTGAGTTTTCTTCATCGCAATTGCATTAATTTCTGCCCTGAGTTTTATAATCTCCTCCCTTCTTTGGGCTCTTGGTTTGGCTTGTTGCTCTTTTTCTAAGAGTTTGAGGTGTATCAATAGGTTATTTATTTGCTCTCTTTCTATTTTCTTTGTATATGATTTCATTGCTATAAATTTCCCTCTGAGGACTGCTTTCATTGCATCCCACAGATTCCG
>PVLD010006082.1:0-104425 GCA_004027595.1 Dinomys branickii | reverse complement strand
GGATCCTGGAGCGCTGCCCGGTTTGGCGCAGTTTGTCCCAGTAGCGCGTTCTCTGTCGGGTTCAGGAGCTGTAGCCGTTCTTCCCTCCACACTCGCTCTCTCGGCTGGTCGTCTTCTTCCCGGAAGTCCTTATTTCTGTCTTCATATTGCTATATTTCATTGTTTGGGTGGTAATCCTCTGGGAGGTTCTCTCTCTGCTGCCTACCCGGTCGCCATCTTCCCGGAAGTCAAAGTGTCTCATTTTAATTCACAGAATTTAATATACTTGTAAACTAAAAGCTTAAGCCACATTTTGGTCTGTTTCATTGAACTTTTAAATTTACATCTTGTTTCAAAATAACTTTTCTTCCCTCTCCTCCAACCTGAAGCATTTGTGTTACAATACATAAGTAAACATTACCTGTCTGTTTTAAAGCAAGGTGCATCTTTGTATCCATGTTATTAAAAATGATATGTAAAACAAATTCAACCTATCCACCCCAAGAAATTATTTTGCACAGTGGTTACTGTTTCTAACGTGTGATAAACACCCTATCATCTGAAGGGTTGCTAAACTATTTGCTCACTTACCATGAACAGTTTATAGGCATTAAGAGGGTCCCCCCCCACTTTGGATCAGATACATCAATACTATGACCATTGCTTGAATGTCTGCTCCCTCTGGTCTAGAATAGTTAATTACCTTCTAACTGATCTTCCTTATTTCACTCTTTGAACACTGCCATATCATTTTATGCGTTGCTATCCAAATAATTTCTCTTAAGCTCTCATTCCTTAGTTTAGAAATAGCAACCATTTTCTCCCTGCCTATAGAATAGAACCCTATTTCTCTACCCGGCCCTTCAAGGCTATCTATGACTATGCCACTACATGTTTTCCAGCTTCATCTTAAAATAATAGTCTGAATAAAGTTAACTGTAGCTCAGCTCCCAAGTGTCTTGTTTCATCTAGAACTGACTGAGGCTCTTTTATGGAAAGCACTGAGCATTTCACATGCCAGAATGAGAAAAAATAGACAGAGATGTGAGGTTTTCAAATGGGTCTGAGGGATCTGTATCATTTCAATCTGGAGTGCCTAGAGCCTTCTCTAAAATTTGGATTCAATAAATACTTTCTAGGAATTATTTATGTGTCAACATTTTGTATAAGGTTTTATTTTGTGGTTCTCAAAATAGTATTGTTACAGCTAGTTTTCAGACATGGAGGTTCAGCTCAGAAAAGGTAAGAAAAAAAATATACCTAGGACATCGTGACTGATCAGAGTGGACCTTGAATTTCAATGGCATTTTCCTCTTTCCTCTCTTTCACACAGCTCTAGCATAAATTCAGCATAGTGTTGTTTTGGTTCATCCCAAAACCTTCCTATAATTTTCTTTTTTATTTTAAAGAGAATAGTGAAAAAAAGAACAATAGTAAAATACTATCATCACAGACAAAAACAAAACAAAGCAAAAACATTAAAAATGATACAGGGTTTCAAAACAAAATAATAGGAATTAACAATTTTCTTAGGTGACTTCTGCACTAGGATGATCTCGAAGGGTGACAATCTAATAAACAAACCTTTTAAAATTACAGTGTCCCAGAGACTACCTGTCGTAGTTGTTAGACTCTGAACTGTTCTTTATCTTTGGGTCAAAACTATGTTACATGCTAGCAAAGAGGTGTGTAATTCTTGATACCGTTACATCTGGGTATTTAGAGCCTGACAGAGATGATGAACCTGGAGTAGTACTGAGCATAAACCATTTTCCAGGATCAAGATTCACAATTTTTAATGCATTTATTTGTTTTGCTAGTGATGCCAAAAGTAGGAATAAAAAGCAAGCCTTATATTCCAAAGACATTTTCTGTTATTATGGTTTTAGCTAAGGATTTTAAAGACATTTAAGATATTCTATTGTGTTTTGAATCTACAAGAATAGTTAGGATAGCCCTCAAAGGCTTTAGTTCATTGTAAAGAATCTCTCATCCTGCTACTTCCTAAATGGTCATTTAATGGAGGATAAAAATTTTTAAAGAGATCTGCAAAACTAGAGAATGCTTAATTATAAAGCAATTGAACTAAAATAAAACATAAATATAGTAGACATAAGGCAAAAATATTTATCTTTTTAAAAATTTAATTTAAAAAATTTAAAAAAGCTAACAACAATGAAGACAAAATCAAACAACACAAAAACAACAAAAATGATACATGACCTCAAAACAAAAAGATGAAAATTAACAATAGTTGCTACATTGCATACTGTTATCTTCAACAAAATTGCTCAGTCCACCAGATATAAGAATGTAAGATTGATCAAGCAACCAAAGACTGTAACAATAAAAAGATTGGAAATGATAAAGAGCTTCACTATACAAGATGATAGGTCAACAATGGTTCTTAAACTGCATGTTGTTGTTTTCAGATCAGTCATTCTGATTACCAGATCCAAGCATGCAAAACTGGTTAAGAACAAAGAAAAATGTAAGCATTGACTGTTCCTTTCAATAAAGCACAGACAACAGCAGTACATTGACTCCAGCTGTCCATATATATACATATACACTTTGGTTTTCATTTAAAAAATCCTAAATAACAAAAGCAAATGCGTAAAGAAGACAGCATAAAGAACAATAAAAGTGATACAGAATTTCAAAACATAGTGATAGGATATTAACAATGGTTGTTATATTACTTAATGTCATCTTCAAAATAGTTTCACATATAACCAGATGTAGGCATGTAAGATTGATCAAGCAATTGCACATTAACAGTGCCTTTCAATAAACCAACAGATATTAGCAGTACAATTATCCTGTGTGCACATATACATATTGTTTTCCTCTTCCTTCTTTCTGTTTCTCCTCCCCTCCTTCATCTCAGTTGCTTCTTCCTAATTGAGCAGTTTCTTTTCCCTTTCACAATTTCTATTGTACCTCACAGATTTTATTTACTCTTTCAGGTTCTTATAGTATGGAGGAAATAAATACGATATTTACACATGTGAATCTGATTTATTTCACTAATGAGTACAGTCTCTAGTTGCATTCATTTAACTATAAAAGCTTCTAGTTTATCTTTCTTTAATAGCTGAGTAATACTCCATTGTATAAAATTACTACATCTTTTTATCCATTCCTCCACTGATGGACATTTGGGTTGTTTCCAAGATTTAGCTATTACGAATTGCACTGCTATAAACATGGCTGCACATATATCGCTGTGCTGTGATGTTTTCAGTTCTTCTGGAAAAATACCCAGGAGGAGAATAGCTGGGTTGAATGGGACCTCTAATCCTAGTTTCCTGAGGAATCCCCAGACTGATTTCCACAGTGGTTGCACCAATCCTCACTCCCACCAACAGTGGAGAAGAGTTCCTTTTCCCCCACAGCCCCTCCAGCATTTGTTATTGGTAGATTTCTTGATGATAGCCATTCTTTTTGGTGTGAGGTGGACTCTCAGTGTTGTTTTAATTTGGATTTCTCAAATGACAAATGATATTGAGCATTTTTTATGTATTTATTTGCCAAAAATATTTATCTTGTTGAAGCCAAATTTCAATATATTTAAATTCTATACTTCTAGATTGTGGCTGAGTGTAAGTTCTATATTTTCAAAATTTAAAAAAAATCTAAATAAGAAGCACTTTTGAATCTATGCCCCCCAAAATGTTTCTTTTCATATATATATAATCACTACCTTATATATATATATATATATATATATATATATATATATATTCACTATCTTATTTATTCATACAATTTATGCATAATGATGACATTCATCAGAGGGAATTTGTACCTTACATGATGTATCTTAGTTCCTCTTTTTTTCCCCATTCCCCTCCCCTCTCTTCAACACCTCTTCCCCTTCTTATTTATGAAGCTTTGTTTCCATTTTACCTCTTTTTCTCATGTTTTTTTACCTTCAACCCCTTCTCCAATTTCCTATCCCTTTGAACAGTTACTTCCTATTTCACAATATCTGTTACACATTTTGGTTCTTATCTTCACTTTTAATGTCTCACACCAGAAAGACAATGCAATATTTACACATATGTATCTTATTTATTTCACTTAAGAGTGTGGTCTCAAGGTCCATCTATTTAGCTATAAATGTCTCAAGTTTATCATTCTTTATGGCTGAGTAGTACTCCATTGTATTAAAAAAAGACAACTTTTTTTACCCGTTCATCAGTTGATGGGCATTTAGGTTGTTTTTAAGATTTGGCTATTACACACCATGCCACTATAAACATAGATGCATGTATATTGCTGTGGTATAATGCTTTTAATCATTTTGAGAAGTTATCATGAAGGGGAATAGCTAGGTCAAATGGGACTTCTAGTCTTAGTTTTTTGAGGAATCTCTACATTGATTTCCACAGTAATGGCACCAGTCTATGCTTTGACTAACAGTGGAGAAGAGTTCCTTTTTCCACAGCCTCACCAGTATTTATTATCAGTTAATTTTTTTATGATATTCTTTTTTTTTTTTTTTCCGGTACCAGGGACCAAACTCAGGACCTTGCACTTGATGGGCAGGCACTTATGCCACTGAGCTATATCCCCAGCCATGATTTTTTTGATGATAGCTATTCAGATGGAATCTTAGTATTGTTTTAATTTGCGTTCATGAGTGTTGAACATTTTTTCATGTATTGCCATTTGCACATCTTCTGAGAAATGTCTATTCATTTTAGATGCCTATTTTTGGATTGGGTCTTTAAATCTGGGGAGTCTGCAAAAATCCTCAACAAGATACTGGCAAACAATGTAGCAAATCATCAAGAAGATTATACATCATGACCAAGTGGGTTTCATCTCAGGGATGTAGAAATGGGTCAACATATGCAAATCAATAACTGTAATATACCATATTAACAGAACCATAGACAAAAATCATACTATAATCTCAATAGATGCAGAAAAAGCATTTGACAAAGTCCAACATGCACTCATGACAAAAACCCTAGAGAAAAATTGCAATAGATGGTCTTTATCACAATGTGATAAAAGGCATGTATGGCAAAGCAGCAGCCAACATCATACAAAATAGTCAAAAACTGAAGGCTTTCAAAATTAGGGACAAGACAAGGATGTCCACTATCACCACTTCTATTCAATATAGTTCTGGAAACATTACCTAGAGCAATTACAGAAGAGAAAAAAATGAAAGAAATAAAGACAACAAAAGAAGAATTTAAATGATCATTATTTGCAGATAACATGATACTCTACATAGATGATTCCAAAAATTCCACCAAAAGACTTCTAGATTTAATAACTAGATTCAGCCCCATAACTGGATACAAAGTCAACACTCAAAAATCAATAGCATTACTGTACACAAATAACAAACTCCCTGAGAGAGAAATTAAGGAAACCACACCTTTCACAATAGCATCTTTAAAAAATGAAATACTTAGGAATCAATCTAACAAAGGAAGTAAAAGATCTCTACATTGAAAACTGCAGTACTCTGAAAAAGGAAATAGAAGAGGATATCAGAAAATAGTAAGAAATTCCTTGCTTGTGGGTAGGAAGAACCAGCATCGTAAAAATGGTCATACTCCCAAAATTGTTGTACAGATTTAATACAATCCCATCAAACTATAATTAGCATACCTCACAGAAGTAGAGAAAGCATTCCTAAAATTCATCTGGAGCCAGAAGAGACCTAGAAGAGCAAAAACAACTCTGGGCAACAAAGGGAAGGCAGGGGGAATCACTATCCCTGACTTGAAATTGTACTACAGAGATACTGTAATAAAACATTATGGTAGGGGAAACAAAAACAGACCTGAGGACCAATGGAACAGATTATGAGAGACAGAAACAACTTCAAACACACTCAACCACCTTAATGAGAAAAAATAAAAATAACAATAAAACAATTTCAAAACAGGATAATAGGGTTACAATAATTAACACATTGCATATTGTTGTCTTTATAGTAGTTATTCCAAGTACAAGATATAGTCATGATATCTTGTCCAAACCATATTAACACAAATCTTTCTTTTCAATGAACTAAGAGGAACTAGCTGTATAACTATCTGAACTATCTTATATATATATATATGTATGTGTGTGTGTATATATATATATATATATATATATATATATATATATATATTCCCTTCCTTCCTTTCCTCTTTTCTCCATCACAGTTTGTTTTGAACAGTTTCTTCCCAATTCATGATATGTATTGTATATTTTGGACATTTTACTCATTCAGTTTCTCATACTAATGAGACTATATGATGTTTACACATATGGGTCTGATTTATTTCACTTTGGAGCATGTTCTCAAGTTGCATCCATTTACCTATAAAAGTCTCCAGTTCATCCTTATTTATGGCTGAGTAGTACTCCATTGTATAAAAGTACCACATCTTTTTTATCCATTCCTCAGTTTATGGGCATTTTGGTTTTTCCCAAGACTTAGCTAGTGCAAATTGTGCTGCTATAAATATGGACGCACGGCTGGGCATGGTGGTGCATTCTTATAATCCCAGCACTGGAAGGCTGAGGCAGGAGGATCGTTGCAAGTTCAAGACCAGCCTGGGTTACAAAGTGAGCTCAAGGCCAGTCTGAACTGCATAGCAAAACCCTGTCTCTAAAAGACCAACAAATAAATAAATAAATATGGGTGCACATATATTTTGTGGTCTGATGTTTTAAATTCTTGCAGGAAGATACCAAAGAGAGGACTAACTGGGTCAAATGGGACCTCTAATCCTAGTTTTTTAAGGAATCTCCACACTGATTTCCACAGTGGTTGCATCAGTCTACACTCCCACAGTGGAGAAGAGTTCCTTTTTCACACAGCCCCACCAATATTTGTTATCAGTTGATTTTTTTGATGATAGCCATTCTTTCTGGGTGAGATGGAATCTTAGTGTTGTTTTAATTTGCGTCTCATGAATGACCAATGATTACTTTTTCACATATTTATTTTCCAATTGGTTTTCTTCATCAGAGAAGTATGTATTTATCTCAGATGCCCATTTTTGGATTAGACCTTTGAATTTGGGGGGTCTGATTTTTTCAACTCTTTATATGTTCTAGATATGAGTCCTTTGTCTGAGGGACAATTGGCTATAATTTTTTCCCACTCTGTGGGTTGTCTTTTGACTCTGTTGGTGATTTCTTTTGTTGTGCAAAAACTTTTTAATAAGGTGAGATCCCATTTATTAATTCTTTGTAATATTTCCCTTGAAGTCTGAGTTTGTTGACTTTGTGTTCTGCTACACTACTGAAATTGCATACTAAATCTAGAAGTTTTTTTTTAGTAGTTTTTGGGATGTTCTGTGTAGAGTATCTCATCATCTACAAATACTGATAATTTAATGTGTTTCTTTCCTATTTGTATTCCTTTTATTTTTTTCTCTTGTCTAATTGCTCTGGCTAATGTTCCCAAAACTATATTGAATAGGAGTGTGATAGTGAATACCTTTGTCTTATTTCTGATTTTAGAGTGAAATCTTCTAGGTTTTGACAAGTTAATATGATGTTTTCTGTTGTTTTGTCATAGGTGATTTTATAAGATTGAGGTAAAGACCATCCATTGCAAATTCCTTTAGGGTTTTTATCATGAATGGGTGTTGAACTTTGTCAAATGCTTTTCCTGAATCTGTTGAGATGATCATGTGATTTTTGCCTATGGTTCTGTTAATATGATGTATTATATTTACTGATTTGCATGTGTTGTTTCATCCCTAAATCCATGGGATGAATCCTACTTGGTCATAGTATATAATCTTGATGGTTTGCTGCATTCTGTTGGCCCTTGTCTCATTGAGGATTTTTGCATAGTAAGATTGACCTGTAGTTTTCTGTTTTGGTTGCATTCTTCTCTGGTTTGGGAATTAGGCCAATACTTGCTTCCAGGAACAGTTTTAGAAGTACTACTTTCCTATCACTTTCTTTAAAGAATTTCAGCATTAGTGGCATTATTTTTTGTGGAATTCAACAGTGAATTTGTCAGGGCCTGGACTTTTCTTTGTTCTTAAATTTTTAATTGCATTTTCAATGTCATTGGCTGATAGTAGGTTTTTTAGAATTTTTATATCTTCTTCATTTAGTTTTGGAAATTTGATTATGTCTAGGAGTCTGTCAATTTCTTCTGTTTTCTATCTTATTAGATTATAGGTTCTCATAGTAGGTATTGATGATTTCTGTGGGATCTGTAGGATTTCCCCCTTTCCATGCCTAATTGCTTGAACTTGTGTTTTCTCTTTCCTATTTTTGATGAGATTGGCTTATGGTTTATCAATTTTATTTTCTGTCTTAAAGAATCAACTTGTTGATTCACTGATTCTTTGTATCTGTTTTTAGTCTCCATTGCATTAATTTCTGCTCTTGTTTTCATAAGTTCCTCCCTCATATGAGCTTTGGGTTTGACATGTTCTTCTTTTTCTAGAAGTTTGAGGTTCAATGTTAGGTTGTTTATTTGAGCTAGTTCTGTTTTCCTGATATGTGAGTTCATCACTATAAATTTCCCTTGTAGGACTGCTGTTGTGTCCCATAAGTTTCAGAATGTTGTATTGGCATTTATCGTCTAATTGCATACACTGTTTAATTTTGTCTTCAAGTTCATCTGTGACCTTATTGATTGTTTGGAAGGATGTTGTTTAATTTCCATGTGTTAATGTAGTTTTTGTGATTTCCTTTGTCATTGTTTTTCACTTTTATTGTGCTATTGTCAGATAGTATGCATGGGATGATTTCAACTCCTCTATATTTACTTAAACATGTTTTGTGGGCTAATATGTGGTCTATTTTGAAGAATGTCCCATGTACAGCTGAGAAGAATGTGTATTCTGATGTTTTGGGATGGGACACTGCAGACATCTACCAAGTTCATTTGTTCACAGGCTTGGTTTAATTCTAGTATTTCTTTGTTGACTTTTGTCTAGTTGATATATCTATATGTGAGATTGAGCTATTAAGGTCCCCCACTACAACTGTGTTAGTGTTTATTTGGCTTTTCATGTCTGTTAATATTTGTTTTATGTAGTTGGGTGAACCTATGTTTGTTACATTAATATTTATGATTGTCATTTCTTACTCTTGGAGTTTTCTCTTAACAAGTATTTAGTGACCTTCTCTGTCTGTTTTGATAAGATTTGCCACCTTATCTTTGACAAAGGGGTTAAACATGTTTAGTGGAAGAAAACCTCTTTAATAAATGTTGCTGAAAAAATGGCTTTCCACATGCTGACTACTAAAACTAGACCTATATATATTACCATATGCTAAATTAATATCAAAATGTATCAAAGATCTAAATATCAAACAGAAACACTAAATGTACTGGAAGAGAATAGGGAGAACTCTTGAAGACACAGGTGTAGGCAAAGACGTCATGCACAAAACCTGTACTGAATGGGAAATACAATAAAGAATCAACAACTAGGGTCTATTCTTTTTTTTTTTTTTTTTTTTTTTTTTTTGGCGGTACTGGGGATCAAACTCAGGACCCTGCGCTTGCTAGGCAGGCACTTATTCCACTGAGCCATATCCCCAGCCCTAGGGTCTATTCTTATTAAAAAAAACTTTTGACAGCAAAAGATATCACCAACTGGGTGAACAGACAACCCACAGAGTGTGAAAAAAAAATCTTAGGCAGTTGTTCTTCAGACAAAGGACTAATATCTAGAACAAATAAAGAATTGTATTTATTTTTAAAATGTCTCTCTCAAGAACCAAAGTCTGAAATGCTATCCTATTTGCAAGCTAACAAGTTAGCCTGCCACAGTTTTAAGAGTGCTTGCAGATAATACTCCTGGATCAGAAACAAAGAACAATTAGTTACTCCTCAAATTAGCAGTAGCCAGAAAAAGCATCAGTATTTGTGCTAATTCCCTGAATTTCAGTCCCATTCAAACCATGTGAAGAGAATCAGGCAATATTTGCAGATGCAATGGAGAACATTACAGGTGAGCAACCCTAAGTTTAGAGAACACAAATTACTCATAAAGGACAGTAAGTGTGTTTTCCCTTTGCTCCAGGAGACAGTGCTGCATCTCTGTATTCCATGGTTGAAAGTTTACCTGCCCTTTGATTTAGAGCAAGACACTCTTTTTATATCCCATGACTATTTGCTAGTTATACGTCCTTGAAAAGGTAGTCTGAAACAAAACAGTCAGTGTTTCTGTTGGTAAGATGTACAGAAACATAAGTAGCCCGTGGAGAATTGTATCTCAACAGCCAATTTCTGGAGCCTCAAGAAACGTCTGGGCTTGCTACCAGTTTGACACATTGAGTAGAAATAGAAGAACAGTTATGAACTACACTTGAGGGATCCTGGCCCCCCCAATTTAACTACTTGTTTTGATTATTTTACCATTATAACTTCTTCAGATCAAGCTTTAAGCCTGCAAATGAGTCCCTTATCTAATTGCAAGTACTGCTGTAATTAGTTTCATTTCATCCCTCCTACCAAGTAACACAGAGGCTGGGTATAATAGGAAAATATTCTTGGGATTAAGGTCAGTGTTTCTGTTCCTGATTTACTGGTCCTCAGTTTTCCTGTCTATTAAATACTAAAAGCTATAGAACAATGTCGAATTGCTATCATTCTAAGAGAAAATACCTGCCAAAATAAAATTCTATACCTTAAAGACAAGGGCAATATGTTTTTAGATATGTAAGTTCTAAAATGAGGAAGTAGGGGCTGCAGGTGGAGCTTAGGGGGAGAGCACTTGTCTAGCGTGCCTGAGGTCCTGGCTGGGCACAGTCCCCAGCACTTGCACATGTACACATGCATACAAAATAAATAAGAAAAAGGAAATCATGAAATACAGAATAAAAAAGATAAGGGACCTAACCAAAGAGAGGCAAAAGAAATTCCTAGGATGATGGCAAAGGGAAGTCTTGAAATAGCAGATGTATAGTAACCTAGAAAACAATTAATCTACATTGTAATAGGACAGAGAAGTCCGTAGAGAAGTTTCTAAGAAACAAATTAAATTAATAGGTTAAATAAGGTCTTTTACTAATGAGGAGAGTGAATTGAAGACAAGAATACAGAAAAGGCAAAGAGAAGGAGAAGGAAGAGGGGAAGTATAAACTCTTGAGAAATAAAGTTGTGTAAGAAATGTGATTATAATATACTCCACAACAGTTGTAAATAATATTTATAGACCGATAAATATGTAACTTTTGATTATGGGTTTAACTTAAACATATAATTAATTATACTGGAAAGATGGAGGAGAAAGAAATGGGTGTGTGTTGAGGATGTGCTGAGAGGTGGAACAGAAAAAAAGTAGTGTTTAAAATTCAAAAACTAAGA
Source organism: Dinomys branickii (assembly GCA_004027595.1). Lineage (NCBI taxonomy): Eukaryota > Metazoa > Chordata > Mammalia > Rodentia > Dinomyidae > Dinomys > Dinomys branickii. The sequence continues at coordinate 93,132 of PVLD010006082.1, read as the reverse complement.
AATAACAGTGTAAGCTCATTATATAGAAAATGGATGTAAACTCCAAAATAAATATCTCAAAGAATTAAATTACTGCAAGGAATCAAGAATAGTGGGGCTGGAGGAGTAGTGGGGCTAACTTTTCATCATGTTTTATTTATTAAACTACATACAGTATCATTTTAAAATAAAAATAACTATTTTCATTTTGTACACATTCAAAGGTACCATTATTGCACAATTTATTTACAAAGCAACAGCATGAAAATGTAATAAGGACCAAAGGAAACAAAAATGTCAACCATATATATTTATGTAGCCAGTGTGAGGAAAACTTTTATAGCATGTAAGAGTAAAAATCTAAAACTAACTTCTTATCTCAGGAAGAAGTCTTGGAATATACTACACCCATGTATGATTAAAACAATGACTATCTTCATGAGAAATTATAATCTTATCCTCTTTGAAAGTCTTGAAGTTGTTGGAGTCCAAGTAAGCCACTACCAATTTTTTAAATATTTAAAAAATTCTTAAATTACGAAGTTATAATTGTGTAAGAAAATCACTGAAGTACATATTCAGTTTTCAATAATACTAATGATCATGGGGGGAAATCCATATACCTAACTTTTCAGTAGCCAGTTAAGGGCTGGATCTTCCAAATCTAGGTATTTTTAAGAGTCTTGCTCAGATCTGGCCTCTGATACACCATGGTCCACAGGTTTCATTCAACCTCATTTAACAGAGGTTGTGATCCTTTGAAAGGCAGTCAAAGACAGGCCGACATATTTTTGCCTCATTCCTTGTAAGTGTATACACAGAGTTTGTCACTGGTATCCTTGACTAACAACTTTTGTGCTTATCAAGTCTCCCTTTAGATCAGTCACTGTCCTGACTACAAAATGTGATGTTCAAATCTTGAAGTTTTTGGACTGGAAAAATGGAGACTTCCAAGATCTATTTTCTTTGTCCAAGGAATCATCTTCTTGGAATGCCCACATCTGCTTAAGTATATGTGATATTAAAGACACTGAATCCCAGTGTGAAATGTCTTTACCTCTTTGGAATGTGTCTTGGTTACTTTTTTGTCCTGGCTGAGACAAAATACCCAATGCCCAAAACGAAGGAAGGAAAGGTTTATTCAGCTTACAGTTTGTGGAGGTTTCAGTCCATACTTGGCTGGCTCAGAGACAGTGGCACATGACAGAGGGCAAATGTTCATGGCGCCAGAACAGAGCAAAAACAACCAGCAAAAGGGAGGAATGATGGCAAACAGCCTCTTTCCCTCCCTTACATTATAAACAGGCTACCCAAGCACAGGGGCCCTGCAGCACTCCCATAATCTCCATGCCCTCCTCTTCCACAGGCTCAGGATGTATACAAGGTAAGCACCCTGGCTTCCTGCTGAATCACTCAGCCAAACCTCTAGACTCCCCAAGTTGACACAATGTATCATCCATAACAGAATGAGTCTATCACCTATCACCAGGTGACACAAAATGTAACCTTATTTGGATCCTTTAGAACACCTAACATATTTGGAATGTCATTATTTCTCTGGTTTTTTGAGTGACCACTAGAATTTATCTCACTGGGATCTGAGTGCTACTTTTTAATTTCAGTAACTGGATTTTCTGTGTCACAAAGGGTAGATCCTGGTTGTATAAGGGGAAAACATGGAGGACAGAAAGGATAAAACTGAAGAGTGAGTTTGTTGTTGTGGAGGAGGAAGTGTGAATTTCAAAAGAGATCTAGTTCCATACGTCTGAGCAGCCCCCAACTGTGGCATTTGTCCCACATCATTCAAGTCAAAAGAGCCAGAATTTGGACTATCTTTCAGTTTATGTATGTCCACAGTTAGGGTAATCTGAGAGTGAAGAAAGCCAATTTTTAAATTGTAGCTTCATTTACAGGCAGATATTTCTTCACTGGTTTCTGTTTCTGAGCAGGTAACAGTGGATCTCATCCCAAACTACTCAGAAGGGGTGGAAAATTCCACTTTCTCCTCTCCTTCTTTTTCCATGTACTATGTTGAAATATAAGAACACTGGGTTTTTCCACCATGTGAATACCATAGACAAACTATCAGCAAAAGATGGAACCATAGAATCACAGCTATCCATAAAGTTGAAGTTGGGGATTGAGTCAAAATTAGGTCTTCGGCAAGGTTTCAAAGGAAGCATTTTCCCGACAACACAAACAATACTCTGAGATGATTCACAGCCTTTAGTTTTCCCAATCAGCAAAATCTGTCTTTTTCTTAACGGATCCATTAGGGGAGACACTGAAGCCAATTCAAGAAGACTCACTTAGCAGTTTGTTCGAACCTTCCTCTGAAGCCAAGCATAGGGCAGCCGCTTGATCACGAAGCAGAGGGCATTATGGAAACGCGTCTCAGAACCCTCAAGCCGAGGATTCCACCATGCAAGCGTGCGGCGCATAGAAGTACAGAAAGCTCAGTCTTAGGCACCCACCCACCCCTTCGCCCCGCCTCCTCCGCGCACCTCTGACTGCAGGGCAAAGCAGTAAAGCTGCCCTCAACCGGGTAACTGTGGGAGGCAGCAGCCAATTTCCCCACTGCAACCTCTTAGTTTGCTGCACAGCCTAAGGACAGGTTCATAAAAGTAACTTTAAAATGTAATGAATTAATTGGTCCGTTGCCATCTGAGCAAAGGTTACCTGAAATCAAAAGTGGGATGGAGCCCAGGAGAGTAAAGAGAGTACACTTAGGAGAGCAGAGGGTGATGCTCCTAAGAGAGGTGCGTTTTATATTTCCAGCTCTTACACAAAAACTTTTTTTAGGGCTAACCTTGGTTACATCTTTGATCTCACATCATAAACTGTTAGAACATTAATCATATTTAGAAGGTGTAGTGACTTATGGTCTGTATTGTAAGTCACTACTCCAGCAGCTGCATGCCATCATCTTTCTGAGAAGTGTTCGTGCATTTTCACAGAGGGCCTAATTCGGAGTCCAGGGGTGCTTGGATTCACTAGAGGAAGATTGCACTGTTTATTGAATGCGTTCGGGGGAGAGAGAAGAGAAGGCCACTGCTTCCTTTCCTGCTTATGTTCCTACAGGCCTGCAGAGCTTAAATTACACATCTCCTGGGTAAAGACGAAGCTGAGTTCAACATTCTGAATTGCATCGAGCAACTGTCATTGCCCAATAAACATTAGGGTAGTACTAGTTGGAGGGCTAGACGCTTGTAGTTTAAATGAAACCGGCATGGTTGTGCAGAAAAGAACTCCCATTGTTGCCCTATTTTTAGTGGACCCTCAGGTGTTTGTGGTACTTTCACAGCTTCACTCCTTACCACAGGCAACATAGCCTCAGAGCTCTGTGACAGCTGTGGCTTCTTCTTTGTGGGTTGTGCATAGTTTGTAATTTGTGCCAATGAACTGGGAAGGTGGCTGATAGGGAAAAAAAATAGTGTAAGAAAACTATATCAGAGTCAATTTTCACATTCTCTGTTTTATTCCTAAAGATTGTGGGCAGCTGTTATGTACCAAACAGTACTAGACCCTGTGGAACTACAGAGCTCCCTATCTGAGAGAGCTTACAGTTCAGACGGAGAGACAGAGTTACAGATACTGTTAGTGTCTGACTCTAAAAGACCTTGTGTGGAGCTGGGGGACCTGGATTTGAATTCCACCCCACCAGTTGCATGGTTGTAAATGAGTTACTAATATTGTAGAGATCTTCACAGTGATAATTATAAGTGCCTGCTCAGCCAAGTTTCTGGGGCGTAGTAAGTCTTTACTGATAGAAACTGAGACCCACATGGAACCAGACCAGACCTTCTGACACGAGAGAAGTCTTTATTGGAGGAGGGACAGAGTAGCGGGCTACCTAGCGGACCAAGGTAGCCCCGAGCTGAGGAAAGTGTGGGCCTTTAAGTTCTTTTTCTGGCGGGGGTGGGGTGGGGTAAGGAGATGTCCCTGGGCCAGAACAGGCCGAGCCCTGAGCGGCAGGGAGGGGCGTCCAGGCCAGAATCTCGGAATGACAGGAGTTGCCCATGTCAGAATGACCCGAGCAGGTGAACAGCCAGAGCAAATGAGGGCGGGGATAGCTTTTGTGGCCGAGGGGAACTGGAGCGCAACAGGTGAGGGAACGAGAGAAATATTGCGAATTAAAGTTTTCCCACGAGGGGGGTGAGGCTGGCTGCCTTGTGACTTACCACTTACAAATAATATATTTTAACAATAGCATATTATTCTCACTGGAGGAAGTAGTGGAAGGAGCTTTAAGGTAGAAGGATCTCTTCCTGTTGGGATTGTATGTTAGTAACTAAGGAGTGATAATTGAGCTGAGCACCAGAAGATGAACAGGGTTTTAATCGTTGAAGAAGGAAGGGGGTAGTAGTTCAGCCTTTTAGACTTCGAATGGTATGAACAAAAAAAGGGAATGAATGTTTTTGACTTATTTAAGGATCAGGTCTATTGCAGGGCTGTAGTAAGGGATAATACCGAAAATGAGATGGATCCAAAGTAGGATACATCTTAGATGTCAATGGAATCAAATTTTGTGCTGCTGGTACCAACAAGAGTTAGGAAGTGATTAGTTGTTACTGGACTGAAAGGAGCTCAAAAAGCATACTTATGAGTGCCTCCTTGGACCCTGGGAATGTGGGAAAAATAAAACATACCACGAAATCACTGGGGTGATGTGTTGCCCTTAGTTAAAGTGGAACCCAAGAGGAAGGTCTGACTTATAAGAAAAATAATAACTTTTATTTTAAAAAGTGGTGATTGTTTTTGTCCTTAAGATTATTTTTAAAAGTTATTCTATGGAAAGATTTTTTTTTTTTTGTACCAGGAATCAAACTCATGACCTCAGGCTTACCAGGCAAGCGCTTATGCTGCTGAGCTTTATCCCTGGCCCTATGGAAAGATCTCTTAAACTGGTGGTTATATGAAAGCTAAAGTTTTATATTATCCATATTATGAATAATATGACTTTCAAGTGGCTTTCTATGTGGTATACCAGGAAGTCATATAATATGTAATGAATTATGCTATATGCTTTCAGCAAAAGGCTACCTTAGGAATATTAATATGCCAGACACTCTTTCTAGCCCTTCTGCATTCCCTTGCTCTCTTAGTAGGAATCACAGTATCTCAGATAATGGTTACTAATAATTTAGCAGGAAGAATATTTCTTCTCATTTGTGTTGATTTGTCTTTGCACCTGCTCAAATGACCTCCAGTGAATATTTAAAGGATTTGTACTGTCCCATGAATAAGGAGTACATCAGCAGATGTTATGGAATATTCACACAAATATTCACACAGTTTGCTTGAAAAGTCAGCAGACTGAATTTAAAAGAAGGTCTTTATCGTGACCAGCAGAACTTTCACCCCCTCACCTACAGACCCATTCAGGGACACACCTCTGAATTCAGTGGGTATTGCACATGTTTCAGACTACAAGCAAGAAGCATAACAATTCACCTTACAACTCTTTTTTTCTTGAGATCAAAAACCAAAAGAAACACTTTTATTTTTGCTGAGCCCTTAATCATTCTATGACTTTTACCATGCACATTGAGTATATTCAGGAAGTGACAGCATACTTTTAAGAATGAAAATGTGTGAAAGGATTTCTTCCCTGCTGCAGAGATGCTATCATTCTAAAATGTTAAAAACATGCTAAATCACTACTTATAAATAAGCAAGTCTTCCTATACTATACATATAACGTGTTCACCACCTACCTTAAGAGTAAAATGAAAAGCTACCAAAGGGACAACACTAGAAGCCCAGGCACAAAACCATACACAGAGACAAGGCTGCAGATCCCACTCTGGTAAGAATGCACTAAATACATCTACATTCCTTTTTTAAAAGCAAATGTCAAAAGACCTAGTTTATCAGCTTTTATAAATGTAAGCTAAACAATACATATTTAAACAGTTGTCAAAACTTGTACTTGCCGGCATCCGTGCACAACAAGAAAACAAACAAGTTTATATGAAACCAATGTGTTACCCTTAATGTATATTTTTTATTTTTAAGTACTGACAAAATGAAAATTATTTCTATAGAGTACTCATTGGCAATGTTAGCAGACACTACTTGGCTCATGTTTCAAACATAATGGAAAGCAGATCTATGCTGGTATTAAAGTCTTATCTTGTCCTAGTGTTATTCAAAGAGTCATGGCTCATCTTTGATGTTGAATGAAAACCAAAGTGCATACAGAGATTACAATAATTTTAAAGACAAAAATGGTCTTACTGTGTGATTCCAACCATATTTAAAAGTCTATGACAAAGAGGGGCTCCAATGAGATGCCAATAAATCCTTTAGGTACAGTTATACTGAAAATTGAATTTGTTTGATATCTTCAAAAATATTCCTATTAATCCTCAAATGATGCTTGTTATAATTTTAAAATCTGTTAAATGCATGCATTGAGTTACCTATAATCCAAATATAGCAGCTGCTCTTGCTACTCATCATGAGGGGCTTTAACTGTCCCTCTTCTTCAACTTCTACTCTTTCTTGACCATTCTCAACAATTCTCAAGGTGATTTTTCCACAAAATTTAAGTAGAACTTGATATAGACTTGCAGTTTCTTATCCCACTGCCACCGAACGGTGTGGACAAAAGTGAAGTGAACCAAATGAAGTAAATCCCACCTCAGATGAAGAAAATCCACCTCCAAAGGGTGGAAGTCCACTGATGGCAGATAAAAAGCCTGCACTGTGCTTCTGCTTCCTCTCAGACCCCTTCAGTGCTCAAAAGAGTTTTCAAATGAGTCTTTGAAAAGTTGAATGAAGACAAGTGCTTTCCACCAAAAATTCTCTGAAGATATCATCTAGGGTCCAGAAGGTGAAGCCAAATTCAAATAAAGTATCTAAATGCCTTCTACCTGCTCAATTTTATCCTTCTTGCCCATTTGTCATTGATGTCCTGTTTTTATCATCTGGCAATGCCTCACACACCTTACCTGCTTGTTTGAATATTTGCTTTTCTTTTTTATTCACAGGATGTTTATCTGGACGCCCCTTTAGTGCTAGTGATGCCTTCTTGATGTCCTTGGGTGAAGCATGTCCTTGCATGCCTGTTTTCATTCAAGCATGTCTTTGCATGCCTAGAACTCCACAGTAATCCACCATGTTTTAGCAGGTTCTTGGAATAAGTTCAAGGATGTGCACCCCCTCACAGCAGGAAGAAGGGGCATGGGGAGGCTATGAGGCTATTTTCTCAAGGATCCAGCATGGTGGGTGGTGGCAGAAGAGGTTCCTTCTTACTGCTCGTTGGGGTTTTCATTACTATAGTTCCAGTTAACCATCAGTTATGGGCTTTAAACTCTGAACATCAGAAGAGAGACCTGGCCGGTAGAGTAGATGAAGAAAACATCAGCAGCTGCTATCTGGTGATCGTCAAGGGTCTTTTATTATTGAATTTCTCTGCTGGGCACTTTCCGAACTAGAGTTCATTCATTCATTCATTCATTCATTCAACATTTTTGTCTTCTTGTAGTGTGTCAGGCACCATGTTTCCCTAGGAAGAGAATATGGTTGCTTCATGCCTTTCCCTCTTCCCACGGCCAGGGTACAGACGGCGAGCGGGGGGAGGGGGGCAGTTATTTGAGATCATTAGAAGAAAGGAAACAGTGGCCCTGAATCAGGGCCAGCAGCTTTCTGTAGCTGTTGGTTTCAAGCAGGAGCCTAAAGTGGTATCTTTCTATGGGCTCTTGGCCATTTCAGAACTTTAGAAATGTAATGGTCAATTCATCAGAAAGAAACAAATAACTAAATAAATTTCATTAGAGGACTTCAAGATGGCGACCGGGTAGGCAGCAGAGAGAGAACCTCCCGGAGGAATGCCACTCAGACAAAGGAATATAGGAATATAGCAACATGTGAAGGACAGAAAGGAAAGAGCTTCAGCTTTGGAGACTCACGCTCATGGAAGCCTCCTGACTCGGCCAGGGGAGAGTGGAGTTCCGAGAGCTGGTCCAGGGCTGGAGAGGGGCGGGCGCAGCCAGGAAAGGAGGCAATGGTGGTCGGGAGCAGTTGTTGAATCCAGCGTGAGGATGAGAAGTTACAACAGCCACTGGGGCAGAGTCCCCACCCTGCGGCAACCTTCCTAATCAGCGCCTGGAGAGAATCAATGCAACTAGTACACAGCCCACCACGTCCGGCTCTGCGCCTGCCTTGAGGCAGTGACCCCTGCCTCTCAGCTGGGTGAGCGGCTACCAGTGGAGAGCAGCGGGGAACCTCAGCAGTGAGCCGCGACGGTGGATCCCAGGGATCTGACCGAGGAGCGGACGGGGGCTCCAGCACCGCAACGGGAGGGAGATTTAGATGCAGGTGGATCACGTGGTTCCGCGCCCTTCTCACTCCAACATCAGGCAGGAAGCACGAGCTGGGCTGCCGGGACTCAGCTCCCACCCTGAACTCTCTCTGGGAGCACCTTGAGTCTCGGCGGCTTGAGCAAGCACCGCCTGTTCCTGGCAACAATGGGACGAATCCACGGTCTTCAGGACTCACCCCAAACTATTAATGTGAGCACCAAGAGGGTCTCCTTACAGCTTGCACATGTGGACCTTGTGTGAACCCATAGCAACAAATTGGATGAAGGACAGCAGACTGGGAGTCTGAAAAACAACAGCATACTCTATACAGCAGACCCGAGAAAATCCTCCAACTCTATTCTAGAACTAATCTTTAGACTCAGCTCATACCCTGAAATAACACAGTGAGAATGGGCTGGGGAGATTTCAAGCCCTTATACCAAGCATCGTAAGTTCGTCCAATGCCCAGCTGCAAGGGGTGGGGAACAGTAATACTGGAGATCAGGAGGAGGGAGGAGGAGAAGAAAGGGCCTCCGGCATCAAGGCAACGGGACAGAGCCAAACGGGTCACCGAAGGCGCCCTGACGGGAGTGTGTGCCCTGCAGCTGCTCCTGCTGTGGGCCCCGCGGCTGCTCCGCTGAGGGCGCCCCATGGACTGGACCTGCCCCCACCCATAACACAGCGACAGGGCAGAGCCGGGTGGTCCGCTGTGAGCATAGGTGCTCTTCCACCTCCGACCATGGCAGTTTGTATACACCCATGTATGTTATAGTATAGTCTGAGGCAGCTATATCACTTCCCAAGGCAAGAGTCCACGGGTATAGATAAACCCAGGAATACAGTTATTATCACAGGGAAGAAGACTGATTGAGTGGTAGGGCAACAGATGGAGGAGAAAATTGAATGATCAAATGGGTCATCATCTGTGTAACTGAGTAACAAAGGTGAAGGTAACATTACGTAGGACAGCATCCAGAGCTAATTCCCTTCTATGTTCTCTGTAATTTTGTATTTCCTCAATTGTTTTTGTATTAACAGAAGTGAAAATAACTTTATATTATACAGCATCCAGTGCTGATTCCCTACTATCTTCTCTATAATTTGATATTGCCTTTAATGTTTATGTAATAACTAATGTGAAGATAACATTATGTAATACAACATCCAGTGCTAATTCCCTACTACATTCTGTATAATTTTGTATTTTTGGTATTGTTTATGGCTTATTCTGGTTCATTTGTCTCCATTCTTTTGTCTTTGAAAATAAAAAACAAAACAAAAAAAAGAAGAAAGGAAACAATAAAAAGTTAGAAGCTTCAGTTTCAGCACAGTAGAATCATTGGATCAGCTCTGCATGGCTTACATCTTGATTGTCATATGAGAAATAAACTGAAATCCTATTTAATTTACCAGTATGTTGAATCTTGCTATTTAGCAGAGCCTGTTGACCAGTAGAAGTTACTATAATACATGGAGTAGCAAAAAGATTCAAAGAAATTCTCAGAAAAGGAGAAACTAATCACCCAGAGTCCTACCTCCCAAGACAACTATTTACAAATTGGAATATTATTTTTTTACTCTCATCCACATACCTATGTTTTTACTTTATAGTAAGTTCACATGCCATTTGACATTCTGTTCTTTTTTATGTAACCTTATATATGTATATATTATGTAACCTTCATCCCACATACACATTTTTGTATATTTTAACATAGTTGTTGTGGATTTTTTAGTGGTTTTATACAATTACAGTATGTTGCTATACTTTGATTTATAAATCTATCCAAGGGATACACTCATAAAAATATTTTAAATGATCCTATTGATTCCCCAATGAATCTGGTAGAGTCTATAATTACCTATGTTTAGCTTGATCCTGAAATATGTTCTTCATAGGAGATGCAGATAATAAATAATAAATGCTAGCTAGCATTGTTATTGTTGTTATTAGTAGTGAATTCCACTGTGTCTCTAGCAATAAGAAATTCAAGAATAAGGTCTGATTTGAAGTGGTAGCTGAAGCAAGTTGGAAGACAATGATAGAATCTTTACTGAGTTATGATCAATGAATTCTGATGTGCCACCTGTAAGACACTGTGGTGGATTGACAACTGGTGGTCAGCTTGTAACTCTGAGCTGAACTGAACCAAGGTGGTGTTTGCTAGGTGTATAAGGCCCACTTGAAGACTAATGCCAGTGGCATAAAAGGGAGAACCGGAGAAGAAAACAAAAGCTGTCAAGGAGCTGTTGGTTCTCTTGGAGGACCTTATCATGCTGGCTTTCCTGATACGAATGCAGCTGTTCTCACCAGAGGAGCTCGGGACCTCGCTGTTGCTGAGAGTGGCTGTGGTACTTTACAGGGGAGCTCTGGTTCTTTGAGTATTGCTTTCTGGGTCCAGTGCCGATCCCTCAGCCTGCTGGCACAGATCCTTCATCCCACTGGCGCAGACTTTCTAGCTTTTACCACTGACCTTTGGGTCTTCCCAGCACAGATCTTTGAAACGGACCTGCACAGGACATTGCTGTGGGCTCTTGGCCTCCAGTTGAATTCGTGAGGGGCATTGTCATGGGCTCTAGGTCTTCAGCTGGACTCATGCAGGATATTGTGGTGGGATCCAGGCTCTCAACTGGATTCTTTTGGTCTTCAGTGTGTGGATAGGTTTCTTGCACTCTCTTTCTATGTGACTCTTTGGGTGACTATTATAAAATAATGTATAAATTATGTGTCCTGTATTGTTCCCCTTGCAAAGCCTGACTACCACAGACATCCAGTTATTAATTGTAAGATTTGTGAGTTGTGTCTATTCTTCACGCATTCTAGGCTGCAATGCCAATTCAGCCTTCTCCTATTCCTCACCTTTAATCATGTCTCCCCTCCCCTTACTCTAATTGTTCAAAGACCAGAAAAAGTATCAAAAGTGACACGTCTCCTCCAATATCCTCTTCCAATCAGTCTCCCCTTTCCCTAACTAAATGAACCATTCATGTTAGTCAGCTTTTGTTACTATAATAATAACTGAGATAATAAATTTATAAAAAGAAAAGATTTATTTTGGCTCATAGTTTTAGAAGTTTTAGACTATGATTTTTTGGTCCCCTTGCTTTGGGCAAAGCAGCACATCAGAGTGGGAGTGCATGACAGAGGAAAACTGCTTACCTCATGGCCAGGAAGCAGAAGACAAGAAAGGAAGAAAGAGAGGTCCAATAATCCCCTTGAAGGAGATAATCTGAGGACCTCCTTCCAGGTTCCACCTTCTACAGGGTCCATTTGTATTCCACTTTCTCTCTCTCTCTCTCTGTCTTACACACACACACACACACACACACACACACACACACAGATGAGCATGCCTATAATCCTAGCACTTGGGAGGCTGAGGCAGGAGGATTATTGTGAGTTCAGGGCTAGCCTAAAATATGTAGTGAGGCCCTGTATATTAGTTAGAAATGAAAGTTTATCCATTCAACAACCATATGAGTGAGTACATGACTTACCTCATCTTTACATCCTTCTGACATCTGATGTCTTTGCATCCTTCTCTATGCTTATGGTTATTGAATGAATCCAATTCTGTAGAAGTCATCAGAAACTATTAGGATTTAATAGTAGGGATTGAGATACCTCAGAATGAAAGAATACAGAACTGAAAGAAAGATATACTTCTATGAGGCAAACAAAATTGGTATGAAACCTCAGCCTCTATAATCAGTGTCTTTCTTGCCTTTTATATAACGTAAGATATTAGAGTTTGTGCCTAGTTGAGCTCAAACTTCAGTCCCAAACCTTTTTTTACTGCTTTCTGGTCATTTGCCAGCATTTATGTTAGCTTTCTAGGCATTTACCTATCATTTTCAGTTTCATCCATTAACAGTCTTACAGAAACCTATGAATTGAACAAATAAAATTCTGGCCCTGTAGTTTACACTTAGAGGATTAACTTTAATGGGTATTTGACAACATGGTTCTATAGCTATTACAGGAATAGCGCTACCATACAACAGAGAAGAGGACACCCATTTTCCTTTCTCAGAGCTGTACCTGTACTATAAATCCCCACCCTAAGTCAGTCTTGTAAAAGCCAAATGTGAACATAAGAGGTAACAGCAGCAGGGAAGGAGCCTCTTTTAAAACATGTGGATGAGAATAATGGGCCTAAGGCACCATTTGCCAGCCTAAGGGATATTAGAAGAGCTAGTTGGGGCCATCAGATTTTTATGGGAGAGCAGAGCTGTAACATTAATCCTTGCAGACGCTTCATCTCATTCCTGGGTACTCTGCAGAGTGACTGTCCCAATTGAGGTCCAGATTGGGCCTGTCAGAGTCAGAACAATCTACAGCAAGAGGTGTATTTTTGTCTCTTAAGTAATAATGTGCAACTAGACACTGGCCACCCATGTACCGCAGAGATTTTGCGATGAAATCTGAAACTAAAGATAAAGTATTTCCCGTTACCTTCAATGTATAGGAATTGCATTGTTTCCAGTTTGCTGTGCCTTTTATTACAGGGTTCTTTTATTAGTCTCCATGACTGCTGGCTAATGAGGCCCAACTGAGAAAGGTTACAAATTGGTTATAAATATGACTTTTATTCTAAGAGAACAAATGAGGTAACCAGAATAGTTTTATAGCTGATGTACCATGCTTATCAATATTCAAAAATGTCCTAATAATTTTCTGTAGGCATCATTAAAAAAACTCCAATAAACTAATTAGAGTGCCTGCCCACTTCAGTAGTACATATATACTGAGTTGGAACTAATTAACTTGAAAGTGTCAGTGTTTAGATAATATTACCATAACATAGGAAGTTCAGGTTCAATTCCTAGCACTTTGCACTTACTGTTGAGTACTTTAAAGTGTGTTTTTTTATGTTTATAAACTTGAAAATTAATGTCTTGAACTCCTAATAAAGCACTGAAGCTAAATTAGATTAAAACCAATAAATGCGGAAATGCTCTGAGCAAATTAGGAAGTTATTAAGTACATTTGCTTATAACTAAGAACAGTGGAATTTAAATTAGCACAAACCTTTTAGAACACACTTTTAAAATACCTACTAAAATTCAGATAAATAATATTGGGAGAGGGGAAAAGATAGTTCTACTTTTTACTTTGTATCAGCTTGATTTTTTGTAAGATTGTTTTATGTAAGAATTTTAAATTAAATAATTAAAAACAAATACTTCTGCAGCTTTAAAAAAGTAGATATCTTCTAAGGGAAAGTTGTTATGTTTATCTGTTCCACACAGCAACTGCAGACCAGTCAATTACATTGTACAGGTTTAATTTTAGAAAGGTAGCTTAGTGGCTCAGTTTACCATGCTAACAATTTTAGCGTGGACAGGCATATTCTATAGGACGTAGTAGTTCAAATAAAAACACTTCTGGCCAACTGTAAAGCACTTTCAAGAAAACTCTGAGTGGTTGTGTCTTTCCATCTCAGATTGCTTTATCAAACTGTACTCTGACCAGTAATGCAAGAAGAGAAACAAGCACCAGGTAAAAACTACTTCCAAATCTTCATGAAGAAAGTGATAATTAGCCTTCTTAAAGCTTCTGCTATTACAAGAAGTGCTGCAAAATCTTGAGGGAAGAGCTTTAAAAAGAAAAGAAAACAAATGTTTAAAAGAAACCTAAAAAAGAACTAGTCTTAGAAACATGGCCCTAATACAATGTCTTAAATCTCTCATTTTGTCTTCTGAAAATACTTTACATTAGAAGATGCTGCTTTGAGTTTACTTATAGCTTTAGTCACCCCTCATTAGTGAACACTTTTAATTTTTCCTGTAAATAACTTTACAATGTTTCTATTCAATTTTTTTTTTGTAAACAGTGTCTCATCCAAGTATTTCGCATGATAAATTCAAGTGAGAAAAGATTTTATTAAGAATGTTCAAGGCTCATTTCAATTTCAGTTAACTTTAATATATTTTCTTTGCTATTTCAGGTGATCATATGATACTCTGCTTTTAGTTGACAATGTAGATTCTATATCAGAAGCCTTCTAAGACAATGCATAGCAATGGCTGTATTAGGATTGCTACCTCAAAATATGGCATCTTGGCATTTGAGAAAACAGCAAAGGTTTCTCTGACTCTTGCCAAACCCCACAGGTCTATTCTCACCCAGCCCTTTGCCCCTGTGTCAGGATAGAAGGTATGCTTCGCCCTACCCAAGGTCAATTCCTCTATTTGTGACTTGAATCCCAGCATTTATTGTCTTTTCAAGAAATCTATGCTATAGATTTTCCCTTCTCTTTCAGGTGTCTTAAATATTTACGTTTTCTTCTCAACAGGATTAGCCCCATCCACTTTTAAACAAGCTTGTTTTACCAATTATAGGAAGGTTCCTGGCTAATAATCTCTCCTCCCCAGGTGGTACTTACATGATGGCTGTCAGTGCTTCTCTCCTTTCTGTTCTTTTATAACTGATCACATGGTTGAGCCCATAGGTCTTCATATGTAATGAGGTTATAGTCAAATCTTACAGACCAAGTGGATGGATATTATGTCTCTTTCAAGTGGTCATATATACCTGCTTTGCCTTCTTATGTGTGGATTTCTTGGCTTATTAATTCTCAGAGGGGAATTTTATTCCTCAAATTTCCTTATTCCCAGAAAATACTTCAATTTAGTCCCAAAATATACAACACTAGTTTCCACAGTGTTTTTCTAAATAAAGTAATTCCTTGTGATCAGTGTACATGCTTGTACCATCCATGTAACAGATTTTTGTCTTCTCTACTTATAGCTTTCTACTTAAAAGCTCACAGGGGGTCTGGGGGGTATAGCTCAGTGGCAGAATGCTTGTCTAGCAATGCATGAAGCTCTGGGTTTGATCCAAAACACTGGAACAAGTTTAAAAAGCAAAAGACAACTTACTAAGAAATACTGTACAACGCTAATCATGTAAGTAGTTCCACTGCAAAAAAAAAAAATGAAGTTACTCTTCACAGATTTTATTGAAATTGTATCAAGAGTTGGCCAAGGAGGTGAGGCTATGGCTCAGTGGTAGAGCACTTGCCTATCATGCATGAAACCCTGGGTTCAGTCCCCTGTATGGAGAAAAATCTGTTTTCTTACTTTGAAAGCTAGTATTTAGTTATTTAAGTGTCATCTGCGGCCATGGGAGTTAATACAAATGAAAAACCAGGAGTGGATATTTGTAGAGAAACAATAAATGCTTCATATTTATTACATGTCTTATGCTTATGTGTGTCAGCAAAGAAAATAAACTGAATATGTTTGCCCCACATGGAAAAGATGTTAAAGCATTGAAAAAAAAAAACAAACCAAGGCTACATTTCTGACTCAAGTTGATCAGACGATGCATTTTAGGAGTAGACTTTCAGTAACATATCTCCGGGTGACAATTTAACGCAGGCAGTAAGAATGGCTGCTGCATCTGAACTTTATGACGGCTTTCTTATTTGTTGTTTCTTAAAGCAATCACATAAGGGTAGCAAATCCCCCAACAGTGGAAAATGTAGTACTGAAAAATTCCACTATTAAGTTCCTATAGATGAGGTTCTACAAATGATAACATAATAAAGGCAGATGCTGAGCGTGTGATGAGGTAGCAGAGGTCACTGTGACGAACTGAGTAATTCTCATTTACCTAACACACAGGAAGCTCCTGAGTGGCACCCCCTACCCCCAGGAATTAGCATGATCTAGGTACTGCATTTAAAGGCTTTTGTTACTAAAAATAAACAGTTGAAAATAATTTTCAAAGAAAATACAAAACCATCTTGTCGAAATGGATGTGAACACTCCTAAAGAAAAAGGCTAGGCCTCTTAAAACCCTGAAGCTTATGAAACCACAACATAATTTCTAAAAGTTTCCCAAACAAGCACTGTACATTCAGCTTTTAAAATTATGTATTTTTTGTTTGAAATGTTTCTGAACTCTACCCAGAGAGATTTTATTCCAACATAAATAAGGAAAAAAAGGAAGCTATTTTGGTAAATGGGAAGAACTTTAGAGATTTCTAGGGGAATTCAGCAAGGCTGGACTGTCATTATTACCATCTTTTGTATGTGTTATCAAACTATAAGCTGGGTGTGGTGGCGCATGCTTGTAATCCCAGAACTCAAGAGGCTCAGGCAGAAGTACTGCCATGAGTCTGAGGCCATCCTGGGCTTCATAGTGAGTTCAAGGGTAGCCTGCAATCCATAGTGAGATCTTGTCTCAAAAGAAAAAAAAAACACCCCAAAACTGTATTCACGAGTTAAGCCAAAAGTTCAGGAATGAGAATTTCAGTAACTTCTGTTGATGGAACATATGTTTGATGCATGAAGAAACTATCTAGTAATTATATACGTTAATAAATAAAGTCATAGGCATTTATATAGTTTCTATGAATAGTCCTATTAAAATGGCATTTAGTGGTGTGATTACATATGCTGGTTCTATTAACTAGAAATCTTGTTCATTTTATACACTTTGTAGTTAGGCATTTTAGATGCCTATTGCTGGTGTATGTAACACGTGACCACAAATTCAGTGGTTTAAAACAGCACACATTTATTATGTTTCAATTCTGGAAGTCAGATTTTCTTCTTTTTTTTGGCGGTACTGGGGATTGAACTCAGGACCCTGCGCTTGCTAGGCAGGCGCTTATTCCACTGAGCTATATCCCCACCTCCCAATTCTGGAAGTCAGACGTTCAGAATGGTTTTCACTGAGATATAATCAAGGTGTCAGCGGGGCTGTGTTCCTTCTGGAGATTCCAGGGCAGAATTCTCTCTTTCGCCATTTCTAGCTCGTAGAGGCAGTTTACATTCCACAGCTTTGGGCACCTGCCTTCAAAAACATCAGCACGCACCCTTAAGTCTCCGCGTGTTGCTCTCTTGCTTGCTTGCTTTTTTATTTTAAAGAGAAAAAAGATAAACAAACAATGAAGCAGATTAGTAGGATAGTTACAATAGTTGATACATTGCATATTGTTGTCTTCATATTAGTTAACCAAAGTACAAGATATAGGTATATCTTGTCTAAACGATATTAGCACAAAGCATTCTTTTCAAAGAACTAAGAGAAACTAGCTGTAAGACTATCTTAACTCTCTTGGGTATACTTATATTTTTTTCTGTCTCTTTTTTCCCCTTTCCTCCATTGCAGTTTGTCTCTTTTGTCTTTTCTTTTCTTTTTACTCCTTTTTCCTTTCCTTTCCTTTCCTTTCCTTTCTTTTTCTCATCTCTCTCTCTCTCTCTTTTTTGAGACAGGGTCTCACTATGTAACCCACGCTGGTCTTGAACTCACAGACCCTCCTGCCTCAGCCTGCTGAGTGCTGGGATTATAGGCATGTCTTGTCCTTGTGTTTGTTGCCACATTTTTTTTTTCCTCTGAGTCTGACTGAGTCTCTTCCTTCTTATAAGAACATTGCCCACTACAGTGGGCCTGCTTGGGATAATTCAAGATAATTATCTTACCTCAAGATTTTTAATTCCTTCCACAAAACCCCTTTTGCCATGTAAGGTAACATATTCATAGATTCTGGGTTTTAACAGATGGAAATTTGGGGGTCATTATTCAGTCTAGTGCAGTATAGTAGATCGATGAATTGCTCCAACTTTTCATTTCCTACCCAGAAATAGGATTGTATATTTATATACTATACTTTCTGATAATTTTCCAGTGCTTTTTCTTTTCTTTTCTTTCTTTCTTTCTTTCTTTCTTTCTTTCTTTCTTTCTTTCTTTCTTTCTTTCTTTCTTTCTTCTTCTTTTTCTTTCTTTCTTTCTTTCTTTCTTTCTTTTTCTTTTCTTTTCTTTTCTTTTCTTTTCTTTTCTTTTCTTTTCTTTTCTTGAGACAGGGTCTCACTATGCAGTTCAGGCTGGCCTGGAGCTCACTTTGCAGCCCAGACTGGCCTCGAACTCACAATGAGCCTCCTGCCTCAGCCTCCGCAGTGCTGGGATTACAAGTGTGCACCACCATGCCTGGCTTTTCCAGTGCCTTTTCAAATCATATACTTAAGGAGAATTTCCCAGCCCTTGGCTCTGGAAGTGACCGCATGACTTGCTTTGTTCTGTGAGATTTTAGCAGTTCCAACACTGAAAGATGTGGAAAGTCCTTCTGGCTGTGCCTGCGCACTTCCTCTTGTGCTGTCGTAAGAGGAACACGCCTGAGATTTGTGTGGTGCGCCCGAGCTGCCCTAGCCGAGTCCGCCTTGAGTCAGTTACCTCATTGTCATCCCCTGGTCAATTCACAGATCTCTTCAAATACATTGCTGTTAAGGCAGTGAATTTTGAGAGTTTGCAATGCTTCATTTTTGTGGCAATAGCTAAGTGATACAGTAGAGTTCTTCCCTCTCTCACCATCTCATCCACCTTCTATGGTTATTGTACTGCTAGGTTACAGTTAATCATACAGCCAACAACTATTTAACAATTACCATGTACAGGTACATATATACAGAAGTATAGCCAGAAAGTTGGAAACTAAACCTCCATTTTCCATTCAGGAAGCACTCATAGACATTAACAAAGGAAGAAGGAAAGGGCAGATAGAAAGACATTCTGTGGTTGACTTGGATGGCAAAGATTTATTTGATTGACTTGATTTAGTCATGGCTAATCTACATCTGTAGGCTGTTAATTGGAGAAATTTTTATTGAGTACCTACTTTGTAAGTGTGCCATAGTTTTAGGGATACAGAGAAGATGCAGATTTTTAGGATCTTGAAATTATATTACTGATTTTAGTGTTATAAAAATATGACACTAGGTTAATGACACCTTTCTGTTATATTCAATTAGTATATTCATAATAGGTATTATAGCTTTGATTAAAACTATAATTTGGTGGAAAAAAATTAAAAATATTATTTTAACTGAATGTGAGGAAAAACTATTGATTTTATATATATTGGATGGGCTATTTATTTTTTTGTTAAATTTCTAGTGTACACTGATTGATACATTTATAAAACACAAGATATTGAAACTGTCAAATTGTTATAAACATCTCTAAATATTCTTGCTTTTATACTCATCTTTTCATAGACTGACAGGTAACAGTTTGTGGGCTGGCACCTGGCCACAGAATACACTTTGAATGCACTGATACTGCCTCTTACTACAAAGGAAGAATGTAAGTACCAGAAAAAATTCAAAGACTTTTATAGATCAGAAATTCATGCTTCAAGTTTATTTTCATAAATTTTATCTTTAAATTAAGAAATGATATATGAAAATGAAAAGGGTAATTCTTCTCTTCATTCCTTCAAGCTTATCTTTTTGTATTTACGTATCTTTTTCTCTTAGTGCTGAGGGTCATACCTAGGGTCTCACGCATTCTAGGCAAACTACCTCTGAGCTACATTCCTAGCTCTACATGTCATGTTTTTGATAGAAAGGCCTTATGACAGAAAACTTCAAAGTGACCAAAATGTTAAATTGTGGAAAAAAGAGGTATATATCCTTCATTATTTTGGCACTAGCGATTGAACCCAGGCCTTTCCACTGAGCAATATCCCTGGCCTCTTTTTGTATTTTTTTAATTTTGACACAAGATCTTGCTAAATTGCTAAATTTCCCAGGCTGAGCTTGAACTTGAGTTCCTCCTGCCCCACCCTCCAGAGGGCTGGGGTTACAGCATTGCGCCACCACACCTGGCAGTTTTTTTTTTCCTAATATTTTCAACTGAGAAAATAAAAACAAAAGCACTGCACAAAAGCAAAACGTAAAATATCCAGAAAAGCACAGGGCACATTACTCTGTTACTTGCCAGAGGAAATTATTTAAAATATTAGTTAAGATTGGCCCTATTATGGATCATAGGCTGAATTCATTTTGTCAACTTCATCTAATTAAGATTGATTATATGTACGTGCTTATCACTTGCTACCACTGTGCTACACAAGTTGTAATTTTCTTGGCTATTATTTTGAAATATACTTTTACCTACAGATACATACTATTTTGTTTAAGTAAGTGAATTTTTTAAAAATTCTTTTTTCTCAAATAGGGGAAGTGGGTTCCTTACCGTGTTGCCCAGGCAGCCTTGACCTCACTTGGTTCTCCTGCCTTAGCCCTTCTGATAGCCAGGCCTACAAGACACATGTCACCATGCTGGGATAGTACAAGACTTAAAAATGGTATTTGAATGACCTTGAAAACATTTAACCTTGCCACACTGGAACATGGTGCAAATAGTTCTTGATTCATTCAGGTACAGGCATGTGGCATAGGCATTACAGGTGTATTTTTTTTTTCATAGAAAAGTGTAAGTAAAAGCATTTTCCTCAGATGATTTTCAAGCTGGCTAACATGCTTTCTTGCTTTTGAAAGACAAATATTTCCCTGAAAATTATTTTCCCCAGCGGGTACACAGCTGTATTTTATTTGGAAATACAAAACGAGTGAGCGCTATCTTCTTCTAATGTGTAGTAGTCAGGGCAACAAGAAAAGTCATATAATTTGGAAGAGATTCAGGAAGTCCTTTTCTGTGTTCCAGTAAGTTCAAGTTGAATGATTAATAATTATATTTGTGACAGAAAAATGCAAGACTAATTTTTTACCTCTCTGAAAATAATTCGGATAACTATTTCAAACACTCATAGAAAGATAAAGCAAGCTGTGTGAAGAGGAATCAGGTTTGTCAGCCCTTTATTCTTTTATATATGGCTTCTGGGAGACACACAATGTTTAAAGTGATAAATATAATTTTAGGGTCAAAGCAAAGAAGTTAAACAAGAAGGAAGTTAAGTTCCCAGTACCGCATACCAGTATGCCTTTAGAATGTTGAACAACTGGGCTGAAAGGGAGCAAAACATGGTGAATTGCATAATGTTCTTCCTGGTGTCCAGGGACATGTCTGGGGCAAGTCGTGAAGGCTGGGTAGATGTCAATAGTACTGCCTTTATCTGCTTGCCAAAATCCAGAATATAAAACTACATTAAGTAGTTATCTAACATGAAAAGAAAACTAGATTAGTTAAGTAAAAGTATCTTAAAATTATACTGTTGGGAATGAGGTTAAAAAGCTTTGTATTATGAAATGAAGTTGAACACATATTACAGAGATGAAATAGAAAAAGGTTTAAAAATTAAATGGGGTGGAGGGGAGGAAAGGATGGGAGAATTTCTGAGTACTATAGTAAAATAAAATGCAAAGTACAGGCAAATACACAAGGCAGTACTTAAAGTCCTGTAAAAATGTGTGTGTGTTTCCTGTTTTTTCAATACTGTAATACTATAGAAAAAAGAGAGAATTTGGTTGAGCCTTTTACATTTTATGTAATTTCCTCCTTAATGGTCTGAGAGTAGTCATTTGTAAAACACTACTGTTTAATATTGACAACTTTGAAAGTCACTGAAAAAAGTTAAATGGCAATTTAATGTTAACAGCTGCTTATGGTTATCAAATCCATCAAAGCCTTTCATGAATATATTAAGCACAAACCCACTAAATTATTGTTGCTGAAGACAGCTTGGTATTTTGAAATTGCCTAGTGAGAATAGGTACACTATAATAATAGGCAGAAAAAATTAATGCACAGGATTCTCATCACAAATTACTGTTTTGTCTTTGGATAGGGAAAAAAACCCAGACCTGTTTTTAATTATTTAATGTTCTAGAACCTCTGACAATCTATCTATAAGGGGATCTCTAGAAGTGTATTAAATACCTTGTTCCAAAAAAAAAAAATACCTTGTTCCATCTAACTTCATGTCTTGACTGGTGCAATAACAACATTCCTGTAACAAAAATAATTCATATTAGTAAATAGTGCATATTGAGCTACTTATTATTGAAAGGCCAAATCTGAGTCCTCCAAAGTTTCATAAATAAGGCAGCTATATTCTCCACCTGTGTTTTTCTAGAAGACCATCTTGTTATTAGATGTTGGTACAGATGCTGTAGGGACCAGTTATCATAACAGAGAGCAGGGAATGCTACATAATATACATCTGGGAACACCCTGCTGCTCTACACTGCTAGTCCTCAGATCTCTGTTTTGGAAAACCCACACAGCTGACCTTCCCTTGAGATAAATGAATTCCAAAATGCTGTCAGAATTATGCAGAGCTCCAGAGTGTTCAATGCAGATATTAGAAGATACAGTTTCTTAAACCAATATAAACCAAGGTGCAAGAGAGATAGTTACACATTCACCTGAGTGTCAGACTATAGGAATTTTGAGGTGTGCAGGTCAGAGTCAAGCTTGGGAAACTCTAAATTTGCACGTTACTGCTTATATAAGCTGAAGGGTATAAACCAATAATAAAATGGAATTTGCAAGGTCCCTCAATTGTATGTCTGAGGTAGAACAGCAATTCTGATGAAAAAAATTAAAGGCCAAGAATTAAAAATTACTGTCTTTTTATGTAACCTCACCAAACTATAAAGGAGGAGTGAAATCGTTCGTATAGAGAGGAGGGGCTCTGTATTAAATATTAGACTGTCACGAAGAACAAGCATTTCTAACCATGTTCCTAGTGAACATCACTCTTGGCTTCATGAGTCACAGAAGACAAGACAGGGATCTGGCTTCTTCTCTGGAGAGCCACAGAGAATATAACACAAGCTTATAAATCAGTACTGTAAGAGTGAGGCAGAGGTGTACTCAAGAAGGCTAGATGCCATCAAGATAAGTATGTCCCTTTATTAAAAGTAGGTAAGGTAAGGACTTGGCCTTAGAGGCCAAGCAGAAGAATTTCAGTCACTTTGAAACAGGATAAAAGGTTAGAAGCAGATTATCATCAAAGCTGACCTTAAGGGTAGGGTTTGGGGTGCGGTTCAGTAGCAGAGCTTTTAGCATGGTGAGGCCTCTGAGTTTTGGAATCTGACAAGGGAACTCAATTCAGCTAACGCGAGAAGAGAGTAGACATTCACTCTTGCTAGGTCTGGAATGGGGTGAATAGTTCTCTCACCTTATTCCTAATTTGTAGGGTTTTAAAGACATACAGTATTTTGTTAATTACTCAGATCTACTCCATGAGGGGCTGGGGATATAGCTCAGTGGAATAAGCGCTTGCCTAGCAAGCGCAGGGTCCTGAGTTCAATCCCCAGTACCGCAAAAAAAAAAAAAAAAAATCACTATCAAATCTACTCCATGTTAAATTAATTTTCTTATCTTAAAATGATTGGCCAGGATATCAACGGGCCTGAGTGTAAGTTTTATTATGCAAACGAGATGGAGAAGCAAGAAAGAATTGTGTTTCTTATCTTGTTCACTTAATAAATTATGCTAATAAAATGATTAAGAATTGTGATCTAGGCTGAGGATGTATTTCACTGGTACAGTACTCACCTGGCATATGAAAAATCAGCCCCTTGGCAGCACAGGAATAAAAAAAGAAATGACCTAAAACTTCAGCTGCATTCATCAGGACCTTTTGGTTCTGGTTGAATTCACTTTTAAAGGTAATGATTTCTGATCAATAAATTCCAGTGAAAATATAATTTTTTTCCTGTTAACTGCCACACAATGTTAAACTCATACTTTCTAGCCCTAGAAGATTCGAATTAGAAAAACAAAAATTTAGAAAATACAGACAACTCCTTCTCCAAATCTCTTAAGGAGGCATTATTAGGTGACTTGAAAGACAGCAGGCTGAATTTTTTTAATGCAAAGTAAATGCAGTTTTGTTTCTTTTACTTAACCCGTACTTTACTTACAAGTCTGTCTTGTTTGCTCTCTTTCTTGGGTCAGTTGCTCTAGAAAAGCCAGTTGTCATGTAATGAGGACATTCAAGTATTCTCTTTCCAATAGTTGAAGAGGAATGGAGATCTCCCCTCTTGTAGGAGAGCTATCTTCACATGAGACAGCCATGATCAGGTTGCCCGATGACTCCCAACATCTTTCTCTTGACAGAAGCTTCAGGGGAGACTCTGAGCCAGAACTGTGTGAGATACTGAATGGTTTATTTTAAACTTCTAAATTTTGTTATTCAGTGGTATGTAACTAGTACAACCCTTAAGTATAATCTGTCTTCCACATGCCCATGAAAACTAAGCAAAAGAGAAGATAAGAGGCAGAGAAGTACCGTAAATTGTGTTTTGGCCCACTGTATACTTTTCTCCAATCCTTGTCCAGATTTTTTTAAACCTACGCCTGTGGGCAAATATTCCTTCAGTGCTCTAAACTACTTTGAAGGTTATAGGAAGGGGTTTAGCCTTAATTATAATGATACATATGCATATTTGAACTGGAGGATCTACTTCTGAGAAGAGAAAACAAGAAAATTTCTTGAAATCTAGTTTCTCTTTTGTGGAATGGTAGGAATGTCACTACCTGTCTCTGGGTCATATTTAAAGTTACATTTATTATTTTTTTAACCTAATGTGACCAGTTAAATAATGTAAACTATGACTTGATTTCTGTCTTAGTTTTTGTTTTTAAACATTTGGAATAAAAAGAAATAAAAATATATTCCTTTTAGCCTCTCTTTATTCTTCTATCTTATAATTTCAGTCACTTTAACAATAAACAGTAGGATGATAAGAGTATACAAACACATTGCTCAAGTGAACCCATCATGAACTTAAGTCTGAGAATGGTTTCCTAAGTAGGGGAAGTGTGTTTCACATAAAAAGCCTATTTTCTGTTACTGTCTTTTTTATTTGGACTACTGAATGGTATGTACTTTAAGGCAACATTAATAGTTTCCTGTCTTTCACAAAGAAGAATGACTTGTCATAATGAGCAGTGTAGACACTCTCCATTTGATCTACCCCAGAAAGCTATCTATTTGATACAAGAATAAATTACCTCAATTCTTTTGTCCAATGAATGGTACATAATAAATAAAAGAGACAAGAATAAAAAAGTGGCCAGTTCTAACAGACAAAGGATTGACACATTTGGAGGCCTGATTTAATAAAAAACATAACAAGTCAGAGAGTTGTAAGTAATAACTAACTGTAAAGGGAGAGCGAATACTCACTAACATAAAACATCCATGAAATAGTTTCTTCCTTATGTAGGAAAGCATATAATGTTTGTAGTTTGAGAATAATAGCTCTGAATTCTTTCAAGTGGGAAGAACCTATTTTGCAAAATCACTATAACTCTTTAACTCCACTAAGAAGAATTCTCATTTTCAGAATTCTTTCTATAATTTACCACATTTCTGAATAGGGATTTTGTATTGAACTTGGGGGAATGGATTTGTTTTGGGGGTGTCTTGTTATTATTTTGCACATTTTATTTCAGTTGTAAAGTTTTTGTTTTACTATTTTGTGAGGTAAACAAGGACATCCAAGTATTACACATTTTCCTTTCAGTGATTGGTATTATCTTTTAAGAGAATTATACAAAGATGTCATACTACATGGGAGTGATTAAGTTTTTACTAGTAGCATCTGAAAAAATATGTGTGCATGAATGCTTCTACGTGTGTGTGCCAACGTGTGCGTGTGTAGGAAGATTAAACACAAACCCTTGTACATGCTTAAGCACATGCTCTGAGCTACACTTCCAGCACCTGAAATGTGTTGATGAAATATTAATAGAGCCATTATTCTATGTTAGGGTTAGGGTTCCAGCTGTGGATAAAATACAAATTATGACAAACGTTGGGCTCTGTAAGAGCTAGTAAGTGGTAGTAGGGGAGTGACTCTCAAAATGAAATTAGGATATTTTGCATTTAACCATAGAGATTGTCTTAAAAGACTGAACCAGAAGGTCTAGGGCTAGCCTCCACAATGTAATAGGTTCGCTCTGTGATTGTCAAGCAAACTGAAGTCAAGATTGTCAAGCACCACTGATTTAGAGGTTACAGGGTAGAGGAATAAATAATTTACATTTCAACTGAGCCTTGATGTAGGGTTCAAAGTACAACAGCAGCATCTAGGAAAGACAATAGCTAGAAGCAGACTTATGTCTGTGTCTCTGAAAATGATGTACCATGTATCCGTTCATTTCTACCAAGAGAGATAAATACAGTCAGCACTGATGAAAGGCTTTGTCTTGCTGTTTCAATATGAAAACTTCTATCAGCCTCTCTGCTTTATTCTTCAGTGGTTCTCGTGTCTTTATTTTCTTCGATGACAAATATGACTACCCAACTAGGTTGAGTGATTCTAACAGTTGAGAATCTTGAATGTAGTATCTATCTTCGCTATAGAATAACACACACTTATACACACACGCGCGCGCGCGCGCGCTTCGAACGAGCCAGAACGTGTCTTTTTGTGTTTAGGGTGAACAGACGTTATAATTCTATCTTAATCACTACCAGCCATTTATTTATTACTGTCTTCACTTGTGGATGGACAGTGGCACCTGATGTCTATTTAGCATTGTATTTCTTTTCCTCCTCTCCCTCTCTCTCCAAAGCATAGGACCTAGAACTCTCTTTTCTTTCTTAATACTGGGGGAAATCACTAACTCCAAGGATAGAATTAGATAGAAAAGTAGCATAAACGCCAATCAGAACACTCTCGGGAGTAGTTCTTGACTGGCGTCTCAGAGAGGACTGGCGGAAGTTGGAACTTTGTTACCTTCATTCATTCGGACAAAGAAGGCCGTAATAGTTTAGGGCGGTCAAAGTTTTCTTTGAGCTTTACCAGGTGAGGTGTTAAATCTCCGTGGGACTACCCATTAGTTAGAAGGCTCCTTTATCAGAAAATTTCTAGGCACTGCAGATACATTACTTGCGGAATTTCTGGAAAAATGGTCAGAGTTTGTTACGGTACCAGTACTCAAAATGGCCACAAGCCGCTTCATATACCAGATCAGGTGATTCAGGCCCATACCGCCCCCTTTTCTATAGTCGTTCCTCCTCCCGCTTCCTTACGTATGGTGGGCGTGGCTTGTCCAGAGACCTGGGAGGCAGGGAAAACTGAGAGATAGGCATGCGCAGTTGGCCTTCTCAGGCCTTTGGCACCTCCTCCCCACCCGTCGTCCTTCCCCGTTTTCCCGGGCGGGGCTGAGTCTGAAGTCCAGCTGGTACTGGCTGGAGGGTGATTCAGTGACTTCCTTGTTGTGAGTCCCGGCCTGGCAGTGTCCGGACTCGTATCCCTGGCTGTCCTTGCTTGGCCCGCAAGCCCGAGTACAGGTCACAGCCGCGAGCCCACCCCGCCAGTCACCCTTTCAGTATAGGTCCTTTGCCCGCGCGCTCTGTGCTAACATGCCCAGCCCCAGCACCACCTCCTCTCTCTGCCCCCTCCCCGATGAAATTAAGAACCTGTTGTCAGGTAAAGAGCGGGAAGGGGGCGGGTAACGCTGCTTGGGCGGGGGGACGGCGAGCCGGTGGGGACAGAAGCTTTGTGTCCTTTCCCTGCCTCTGTGTGCCCCACCTGGTCTTCTGACCGGAGGGGGCGGGACGAAGAGGGAAGCGGGGTATTTGGGCTGAGAAAGGGAGTGGGCGTGTGTGCGTGAAATTTCGGTGAGGGGATGGTGGTGAAGTCTTCCTAATGTTCTACACCAGCAAGGCCAGGACAGTTTTGTCTGCATCATGAAGACGGCGTGAATGGAGGGTGGGGAGAGAGAATGTTCCTGAATGCATGTATGAGAACTGGGAAGGCAGCAGAAGTCAAGTAGCTCATGGAGGGCCTGGCCAGTAGAGACGGAAAGTATAGCAAAGACGCGTCGCAGCCACAGGTGTTAGGGGTTACGAGGTGCGAGGGTATGTCATATCTAAAACTCCAATTTTTCTTCAACTTTCAGACCACTTAAATTTAAGACTCAGAAAGAGCGCCTGATTCTCAAATGCCCAGTTACCATCAGCCTTAGTAATTAAAAGAGAAAGGGAAGGATGTGTTGAAAGTCCTACTTCCTGTGCTGCGTGATGAAAGCACTTCATCTTTGCACCCTCATCTTCCCCTTTTCAGTTTTACATCCCAGTTACAGGAAACTTTTTTTTTTTACGAATTGAAAATGTGATTCTTCAGTGCTACTATGAATCCGCTATTAGTTCAGTTAGTGTGGTGAATATGGAGTTGATTGTTTTCACTAAGGACCAATGAGAACTTTATAGTCCTGCACAGGGTAGAAAATTATGTTTTTAGGGTACCACAAATCTTGCATATCGTGATGGATATGGACATTCTTAGTGTTATTCACTTTGCCTTGAGTATGCCAGGATGTTGGAAATTTAGTTGTCTCTAAATATTTATCTCTTAATATTGATCATGAATCACTGGATTAAAAGAACTTCTCTTAGATATCTGTGTTATAAGTTGTCGGTTTTAACTGTCAAAAGCAATGTCATCTAAAATGTCATATTTGATGTAGTAAGTTACTGCTGGCAGTGTGAGAGCAGATGTCCAAATATGCTATTATGCTATTTTGGTGGTTAGCATCATGAATATAATTGAGAAAATAAAACTGTGTGAATGTAGGTTTACGTTCGTGGAACATAGTACAATGTGATGAATGTATTTGCAGTGGGATAGTGGGTAGCGTTTCACGCTGAGAAATGCTCGTTGTCATTACCACTCAGGGATGTATTGAAAGAGCTGGGCTTCTATTACTTGAGAGTTTACATGAGTCTTAATTTTGCTTTACTACAATGAACATTTTTGTTGCTACAATGCTGGATTTCTTTAGAAAATTATTGTAATAAGATCACACAGACGTGTTTATCATTATTTCAGAAATATTGTCACAGTTTTCAGATTATTCTAGGTGCATATTTTTGAATTGAAGAATGAAGAACAGACCTCTATTTCCATGTTTTAAAAGGTTGACAGCTCCCACAGTAGGCGGTTTACTATGTGGATCCCCAATCATATACTCCCAGTTAGTATGATAGATACGTAGGTTATGAGACCTTTAATTTCTGATCACCACTAGATCAGAACTATTTCATGGGGCCCTTACCTGTGTAATTGAACAAAAGCTCAGAATTACATATTTAAATTATGCGCCAGTGCTAACTTGCTATATTTCTGCCATCTTTCTTAAGTCGGATAATATACAATCATAACATCTGAATTTAGGTTTTTATAAGTCATTGACATTTCCACTATATCAAAGTAAATCAGATAATAAGCACATGAGCTATTAAAAAGAAGTACTAAAACATTAAAACTTTTTAAATTACAAATTTGGATTATACCTTATTTTCACAGGTTGTTTTCAAAAGGTTTGGATCTGAGTTAGGGGATAGAGCCACATCTAAAGAAATGAAACAAATGAACCGGTGTTACTCAGGGTTTAAAATTTTTTTATGTATTCAAGGAAAGTTGTGTTTAACTGTAATTAAAGTCTTTTTGGGTTAGAGAAGGCTTCAAAAATAGATGCTCTCAGCGCTGTTTACATATTTCATCCAAGAATATCTGGACTACACCATGATTTGCATAATTCAAATGTTTTGGGTGAATAGTACATGATTAGATTCAGAATTTTGAAACAATAGAGGAAGTGTTTGTATTGATTTGAATTTTGGAGGCATTGCTCATTTATTGCTTACCTAGTACAATTTTATTTTAAACTAAGAAGAAGATGTTGATTCTAGTGGTTGTAAATAGTTGAGTGCTATTAGCATACATGGTAGAAAGCTAGAATTAAAAAGCAGAGGATAAAGAATTAAGCCTTTCAAGAGTTTAGAATCTTACACTTTTAGGGAAAATATAAAGTCAGCAGATAATAGCTTCCAGAATGTAGTACCACTGAGACATTTCCCTTTGTGTTTCATGTACCTAGTGTACAAATCATTATATGTCATATATGTTAAGTATTTGAGAATGCTTAATGGGGGTATGTGCTCAGATATATTTTTATATTTATGATTTTTCTTTGTCTTTTTTTCCTGTCTGAGGTTTTCATATTTAGGCACATATTTAATGATTTGTTTGAAAAGTGATAATATAGTTTGTTAGATTTTTCTGTAGAATCAGTATATTAAATCTTGAAGGTCTGTGTTTTATAAAGAGTGTTGAATTAATATTTTAGCTTACATAAAGAGAAAAGAGTTTACAGAACTTGGTTGTTAAAAAACAAATTATGAACCACCATATGCATTACAGGCAATCTTTGAATTTTTCTCCCATAACAATGGAAGAACAGGTTTAGTTTTGATAATTAACACCTGAGGGCTTTGTTCATGTAATTTTCTTCCATATCCAAATATTGTGACCAGTACTGCCAGCAAGAATAATCTCAGTGTATGTGTTTTCCCTTCTAGCAGCCAAGAAAGTGTGAAGAACCAGAACCACTGCCCATTAACCCCACTTCATCTGTTTAGTCGTGCTTTGCATATTGCTTATTAGTAGTTGGCACATGTTCTCATGCACGCTCATTCTTTCATTTCATGATAACAAATTTTAAAAGGAAAGCTATAAGGGAAGGTGATCCTCTTTTTAATAAGTTAGAAAATGAAACCAGTGTTAAAAGAAGAAAACAGTTGTCAGTGCACTGAAAAATCAAAGTCAAACCAAATAAACAGTAAACAAAATGAATAAGTGGTTTCTGAACAATGACCTTGAGATTTCTGCTCACATGGCAATATTGATGATAAATATTGCATTTTTCCCTGTTGGAGATTTGCAGAACATTGTTTTTAACCTTCATACATTATAGTTGATAATCACTTCAGGGGCACTAGATAAAGAATGCAATTCAGTTGAAATAGAGGCAAAATTTTTCAATGCTTAACATAATATGGTTTGCTTTCCACCTTTCCAAAGCCTCATTTATAATTTGGTCCACATTTTGGTTTTATTTTTCTTCTGAGAATCATTTATGGTATGCCCAGTGTACCCTAACTTCCTTCTGGGGTGTTGGCTTAGTATGTAAAGGGAAGAGTGCCACCTACTGAGTCACCAATAGTCACCTTCTTAGCACCTGGATTTTCCAACAGAGCAAGAACAAGCCTGTCCCGTTTTGGCAGCAGTAACTGTTCAGCCTAGAGTTGATATGATAATATGTAATCTCAAAATGAAATCAATCTATGACACCACTAAGATTTTCTCTTCTAGAAACAGAAATATGAACTTGTAAATAAAGGTACCAGAAGGTTATAGTGTCAAATAATACAGTCAAATAGTATAGTCAGATAGTCAAATAGTACTGTATAAGCAAATTAGGAAAATTATTGGTCTATTTTATATATGTTAAGCATGTAATATCATACTTTTTGTTGGGAGGGAGATAAACCACCAGCTTCTCTGGGTTGTGTATTGAAAATATTTGTATCTCTAATTTCCAAGTAAGGTTCTTACTGTTTTCTACAATTTCATGGAAAATTATCTTTTGTTTCTTTTCCAAAGAGAAATCTAAATATACTAAAGAGTGAGCAGTATAGAAAAAAATTTCAAGTTAGTTTATCTCTAGTGATATCAACAAAAGTATTGATAGAAAGAAGGTAGAAACAGCAGAGCATGAAAAGCCTCTGGTGATTTGAAACACAGTTCAGTTGTCTCTCATAAATTTCAGGTTAAGTGTCATATATGGGTGATAAAAATGAGATAGACTAGGTTTTATATACTCATTATTCACTTAGTTTGCCTTTTTCAATTAAAGCCAAGTCTGTCTTTTTCATCCCATTGAGTTAACATTTCTTTTTCAATCACATTCTGAACACATAACAATAGATGCTGCCTAACAGTGAATGTAGTGTAAATCTCTGAAAATGTGTGGTTAAAAAGATTTTGATTATTGTAAAGTGCTGTTTATCAAGAGTCATCTTCTTGAGGTTGAAAGATGGTCAGCCCTATCTTTCAACAACCCAGCTTTCTATCAGAGTAAATCATTTAATCTGCCAAAGCCAATATTGAGAATTTTGTGGGATGATTGAATTATAAAGACTGGGGTATGTTTTACCCATTGCACTGCAAGAACGGTATTTGTTCATGTATCTTTCTATGTTGGAAAACTCCATGATTCTATCATAACCCATAAAAGGGCTAGGTAATCAAGAGAGAGACATTGAACAGAACAATCAATAACTTTTCAATTAGCCATTTTCCAACTTCGGGAATTTGACTCCATTAATCTACATGTGCCTATTTGGATTGATTTTTGTATTTTCGCCAGTAGCTGTTTGGTCAAACCATTCTCTGCTATAACAGAAATGTCTTTTTTTTCCCAAGTAGCTTAAAGGCAGGGCTAGGATTCTTAACATATTGAGTTTGGTGACACCATATGTCAGTGAATAAAATAAAAAGATGTGGAATTAAATAGTAAAGCCACTTGGGGTGCTGTGTGATTGGTTTTTACACTTATTTTATGGATGGCTGGTGCATTTAGGCCAGTTCTTGCTCACCCTCTGTATAATTCAGGCCTTCACAGAGGCTGTGTGTATATGTGTGCATGGGCCAGGAGGTATTGGGTAGTTTGGGGACTAGGGAGAACACAGGGGGTGTTGTTCCTTGTTTATAGCTTAAGCCTCCAAGTCCTCTCCCAACCTGTTTGGTAGTGGGGGATGGTGCAGAGAAGTCATCTTTAAGGGCAAGAACCCATGCTAGGTACACAACTCAGAGAAGCTGGTGGTTTATTTTATTCTTGGCAAGAATTTTTAAACTGTTCTGACCTTGTGTGGTTCCACATTTTCACTGAGTGATGTATGTGGAAGTTGGTAGAAGCAGTGTGTGTATGTGTGTATTAGATACCCGTCCCAGTTACTCTGGACTCTAGATGAAGATGGGGTGGCAGTTTCTCAGACTGCCTAATGTGTCTAGGATGTCTATAGGTTAAAAAAAAAGAAAGGAAAAAAAAAAGAAAACAAACAAACAAAAGCCTTGGAGTACCATTCTATGAGTCATGTGTTAAGTGTTTGCCTCTTAAGGGCGGAGAGATAGCTACTGAGAGGTTTCTAACTTAAACTTCATAAGCATCGCTGAGCCAGAGCATCTCATCTTTTAATTTTTTTCTGGACCTCTTGCACTTATCTACAGAGAAGTTATAAATCTGATCATTTCAGCAGGCTTCACCCTCAGTTCCTTACAGCTGTGCTTGGAGATAAGGCTTACTGGTGATAACACCAAGGAGCAAAAATCACCACCACATTTAATTTTGCCAGAATAAAACTTCTTTCCTAATGCTGACTTGGTGGGCAGTGGAGATGCAGTGGGGTAATTCAGGAGTTGAATGTAGGCGCACAGACCTGCAGTCCTGTGGTGTGGGGGAGTGGGGAAAGTGGACTTGGTGCCTTAGAGGCACCCCCTTTCCGGTGCCTTCTTCTGGACTCCCGGCTTCTTTCCCAAAGCAGGCATCCTTGTCCTCTAGAGTGAGTGGAACCCCTCCCTTGGAGAAAGAGGAATTCGCGCTCACCAGGCCAAGGGGCAAACGAAGCAAGGCAGGCTGACCCTTTCTTGTAATCAAATTACGATGTTTTCCCGAATTACAAGCAGTCAGGAGTCAGTGAATCTACATATTAACCCAGGGACACGACCCCTAAAGAAAGGTAAAAGAGGGCCAGCGCGCTTGCTAGTTTACCGCGCTAGCTACTTTGCCGTTTGCAGGGCTATTTAGAGCACAATAAAAAGCTTCAAATCTCTTTTCCAACCAGCCAGAGGAGCGCTTGATTCACCCAAGACTTTTATTGCTCGCTTTTGAAATATTACCCTGGCTTTGAGCTACAAAGCCGCAGATCCAGCCCCATTTGTCTGGCGCTGCCCCAAACTCAGCTCTCCCAGCTCCTCAGAGAGGAACCCTGGGGTTTAACACTCAGAGGATCTAGTATTTTCGGTGGCCAGAGATGGAACGTCTCCCAGGATAGCCCAAGTCACTTCTTTTCCAGCCTTTGCGCTACGGGGAGCACCGTCTGTGCTTTGCACAGGCACGGGCTGAAGGCGGCCGGCGCTGTGGCGCTCCTGTGCCGGGGAGCGAGGCTGTTTCATCCCACTTGAAAATTAACGCGTGAAGTGCAGATTAAAAAAAAAAAAAAAAGACCTAAATTTCAAAAGCTTAAAACCAGCTTAGTCGGTGGACAACCAGTGATTAAGGTTATCGCAGGAACTGCTTCCAGTTAAAACTCTTATTTGTTAAAAAGATATAAATGGCAAAGCAGTTCCTACTCTCCAGATACCTTTTGTGAAATAATTACGAAAAGAGTCAGTGTTTCATAAATTCTTTTAGTTTGCTGAAAGCCTTTTCTGAGAAAAGTTTGGGAATAAATTTAAATCACTACTCTAAAAGTATAGATCATTTTCCTTACCAATCCCAGAGTCCTCTCCCCTTGAAATATACGTATCCTTCCTGCAGTCCCAAACTCAACAAATATTTCTTCATCAACAGAAGCATTGGTCAGTATTTTATAAACATATTTAAGAGGTTTTAGGAAAATGCATCATAGTGTATTGTAACCTTTTTTAATTTTCTGAATTTTTATAGAACTGAAATGACTTTTTAAAGAAATAACTCTTGGATTGTAATTTGTTCTGTTATTGCTTCCAGAGCTAGAAAATAGATCCTGTTTGTTTAAACTAGGATTGTATAATGAAAATGTAAAACAGGCAATTAAATACTCATGGAAGAGGGAATTAATGACAAACAATGAGTGAAAATAACGTTAAGCAGACTATTCACCAGTCATTGTGCCAGTGATCCTCCCAAGTATTGAGTCCCCTTGGAAGAAGCAATCAGCAACAGGACTGCTACTCCTTCCCCTATTCCTTTATTTTTATTTTTAAAAGGAAGAGTTACTGTATGAATTTTCAGGGAAGTGAATGATCTTTTCCATTTCAGCTGTGTGAATGTCCAGAGGTTGCTTGCTTGCTCTTCTGGGTGCAGTCTTCATGACTTTCATTATTTTGAACTCATGTGAGAAATCTGGGTCTAATTTGCACTAGTTCTGGATTGTGTCTCCCTGTCCCCTCTCCAAAATATGAGCTACTCAAGGAAAGAGAAGCTGGGCTGCTTTGCTTTCATCTCAATTTGATACTTGCTTTTAACATATTAGTTGTTAATGGACTTCAAACCAGAAGCTCTTCTTAAAAATTACTACAAATTAATTTTAATTCTTTCATTTGTCATACTGACTTAAGGAAAAATTACCTTTACACATTCATAATGAATATATATCAGTTTGATTACCTTTTCTCGTTGGATCAAAATATTTTTGTAATCAAGGATTTAAACTTGATTACAAACATCTATTTCATATATTAGGTTTTAAATAGTTAATTTAAATATTGTTGAGAGATTATTACATTTCTTTGCATTACATAAATGTAATATTATGTTGTGATACTATCTTTTTGTCAGTGTGAATTACAGGAGAATAGTTTAAAAAAAGTAAAATATACACGAATCTCCTCAATATGAAACATAGATGATTTATGGCCATATCTACTTTAAAACATTAAGGTATCCTTTATATTAGATAGTTCAAAATGAGTTTTGAAATTCTGAAAAATAAAGTTTATGTAAGTTGTACACGATTTCATGAACACTAAGAATGGAAGTATTATAGAAATCAAATCAGCAAGGACTTCTTATAATTTTATATGACAGAGAACCAGAAAAGAGAATAATTTGGTTTACTAAAATTTTAAAACATAGACCATGAGGAAATGAAATATGAGGTTATAGAAATCTTATTTCTTGCATACTATATTTTTAAATAGTGGAAGAATCTATTTTTCTCTACCACCATGTGAGAAATATTCCGGGTGGTAATAACAGGGCAGGAACCAAGAGCTACAGAACTATGCAGATTGGGTGGGGCAGTTAGCAAGGAGGGTGTGATTTAGGAATCTTAGCTAGAAGAAAAAGACATTTTTTTAAAGGATTAAACATTATGTATACTTAAATACACTAAACTGGGAAAAACAGATCCTTGCCAGAGATAATTGGTGCATATTGGTATAATATTGTGAATGACTTGTTCATGTAGAATGTTAGACAGTACTATAAAATGATAGTGACACATGCATAAAAGCTTGGTGCCGGCTTTTATGTGAGATTTTGTTTTATGGGATGCCTTAGTTTATTAAAACTTGTGAGCATCTTCCTTGTTCAGTGATGCCAGACATCCACATAGGCTCTGCTGTGATAAGCACAAGTACAGCATACGCATTTTCTTAGCTAAATGGTGAACAGGTTTGACCAGTTTAGTATTTGAAACATACTTCAACTGTTATGCTTTGGACTGATAAATAACTATAACAAATTGTACAGATATTAGTACTTATGTGAAGAAACAATCATTGTCTTATTCGTCTTCACAAAAAATGATTCTTCTAATTTGTATCCTGTTTCTTATATTTAATGGTTTAGATGTTGAAACATTCATAGCAGATGTTCTGAGAGGGGAAAATTTATCCAAGAAAGCAAAGGAAAAGAGAGAATCCCTCATTAAAAAGATAAAAGATGTAAAGGCTACGTAAGTCACTTGCTTTTTATTACTTATTTCTTAGAAACAACTTTGTAATTAACATCATAATAAGGAATTATCTGGAGTTAAGTTTTTATATTCTAATTTATTGCTGCTATATATTTTTAAGGGACAAAATATTTTAAAAATACAGACATGTTTATCATCATACTCTTTTATAAGGTTCTCAATTATATATTTTTATAAATACTCTAATATATGCAACTATTTATTTTTGTTATCTGAGGGACTATTTGGTTTAAATAAGATGGCGATAAACTGAGGATTTTTATGTAAATATGGGAAATGCCTCAAACACTAAAAAAGAGAATCTTTTGTTATATTAAATAAATAAAATATACATTACATATATTAGAGATATACCCTCAGTTGACTAATCTGCATAGATCTTTACAAATAATTTTATTATAAATTCTTAAGCTTTTTGGAGTTGTTATTCAGGACAGGAAATAATTTTTTCTCTATATGTATATTTGTAATACAGATTTTGGATTTTAATTCTTGCTACTGATTAGACCTTGTTTTGATTTTTCAACCTCATTTTAAAATATAATGTTCTTTATTTTGCAGATATCTTCAGGAATTTCAAGACAAAGGTAAATTTCAAACATGAATTTTTTTTTCTTCCATGAAGATTTTCAGTAGGATAATTAGCACATATTGAAATTTGATAGTTGGATATAGTACAGAAATTTAAATTTCTATACTATATACTTTATGTATTTAGACCTTCAAGATGAGAGTGCTAGCTCCCCCTGCCGAGAAAAAATTAAAAAGCATATCCAGATTTTACTCTGCAGTTTTCTGATACAGAAATATCATAAATGTAACATTCTTAGGCTTGTTTTTCCTAGAATACTTTGTGGAAGAGATTTTTTAAGACAGGTACACCTGAGTCATACTTGGAATACTTTGGGTGAGCAGGGGTGAGATAGCAACGCAGTGCTATTTACCACAGCAGAAGTTATTTTATAGAGTAGGAGGAGCAGAAGGGCTGTGGCTGAGTGCTCGTAGCTCACCTTTTTGAAGGATGCCTTAAAAACCACATAAATTATGTTTGAAAACATGAATAAAACGTTTCTCAAAACATTGCTTTTTATTTTTGTTGTGCTTTTTTGATTTGAATAAATATGTGCCTTAGAGAGTTCCAGAGATGAGAGTTCAGTTCATTTCATGAAGTAAGTGAGTGCTACTAAGCTGTCTCCCTTTAAACTCGGGATACAGCTTACCAGCTGAAACTAGATTAGGAAAGGCATTGGAAGTTCCTGCTACTTCTTGTTTTAGGTTCCTAAGGGAAATTGGCTGTGGCCCTTATTTCCATGACGCTAATTCATAGGTAATGACCTACAGCTTGTGGATGCTGGTATGTGAATGTCACTATATGAAGTCAGCTAGCTTACAAGGAGCTAGATTCTGAGTTTTGGAGGAGAAACAATGTGGCTTGTGCTAACTGGGATTAACAGACCCCAGTGAGTAATTCGTCTGTGTGCTCCGTGATAGGCGAGAGGATAACGGCAGTTCCCATAAACCAAGTACTTCACCAGAGAAACCTAAAACCAGCTGAAAGGAAGTGATAGCTCCTTTCACATGAAATTACCAAGGTAGTGGGATGGAAGGAAATGAGAAGATTTTTTTCTATCTGAAGATTTTTAACACTACTAAATAAAGAGTAGAACAAGAAACTCGTTACTTTATATACCCAATTTGTTGTGCATACAGTGAATCTTCAATTATGAGCTTAACCCTGTCGCATCTTGCTTAGTTGCATATAGAGACAAGTTTATGCATTTTAATCATGATAGCTTTCGTACCGTGTACTATTTATGGGGCAGTGTTGTATCTGTCTCTTTTGTTAAAAGGCATATTTTCTTCCTGTGATTATTTATTGAACTCACAGTGTAGCTTAATTATTTGTACATTAAACAGTTTTAAGCTAAGAAAGCATAATAACATAAAGGCATTGTATAATTGCATATGGTTTAGTAATAGTGTAGGAATTTTCCCTTTGGAATTCTGTTTTAGAACTTGTTCAGGTGTGTGGATATTAAAATTACATTACTGAGATGCATTCTTGTGTCTCCAAAGAGTATGAAAGTTTATATAGTATTTGATAGAAATTGAAAAATGATCCTAAATAAAGAGTTCAAATAACAGAGGATTCAGAGATTCCCTATAATCATTTTCCTCTGAATAAGTCATTTGTAGTTCTATTAATACTGCTATATCCAGTTAACTAATCACCAAGAGTGCCTGCTGCAAAGTAAGCCTGTGGATAAATTAGATGTATACCTTGGAGAAATACAAGAAGCTAAGTAATTTTATGCCATTGTACCCTCAAAGTATGTTCAGCTTTGTTCTAAAAAGACTACTTTCTTTAGTTTGTTAGGAATGGTAAAAGGTTCAGACTTAATAATTACAAAGTAATTATCTTTAATATTAGGAATATATTATCAGATCTCTACATTGAGTAAATTCAATCCTACCTATGTTTTGATGGTGGTGCCCTCGCCATCCCTACATTTTCCCCTAGGGGTTTGGATTATCTGCATCCTGGGAGGGCTGTGAAGAATTCCTTTTGGCTGTTATTTCTGTTTTCCTCTCTGTGTCTCCCTCAGTCTCTCTGTCTCAGTCTTTGCCTCTGTCTGTCTGTCTGTCTGTCTGTCTGTCTCTCTCTCTCTCTCTCACACACACACACACACACACACACACACACACACACACACACACAGAGTCTTTCTCTTTCTGGTCATTATGGGGCCACAATGAAGTAAACAGAAACTGTTTTCCTCGTTTTTTGTCTTTATACCCCTATTTGTTTTACATACTTTATTTTATTAAAATAACATTTGAATACTGTGTTAATGTTATTGGATGGTCAGGGATACAGCTCAGTGGCACAGTGCCTGCCTGGCAAGCATGAGGTCCTGAGTTCAATTCCTAGTGCCTCCCAAAAGAATCATTGTAAGGGGAGGGACCAGGTAGAGAATTCTTTTTTTTTCTTTTTGAAAATTCTTAAATGAAATGATTTAATTCAGATTAATTTCTAATACATCAGTATATATTACTGTCTAAGTTAAGAACTGTTATTGCCTAAACATTAGTTAGTATTTTCTAATATTTTAGGATATCATAAAAAAAGTTCTACTTACATTGTATCTTGACTTTATTTTAGTCTTACTTTACTCCAATGACAATCTCAGTGCAATTATAGTAGGTATTCAATAAACACCAAACTAGTGCATATTCGCTAGTCCAGCTTCATTTGTCAGGAATAGTTAATTATGATCCATAGATTTAGTTTTCAAATAATCTTTAAGTAATTACAAATTATTAAAAGGAGGGCACACATAATAAATGAGATAAATATTTTGAAAATGGTTTTTTTCTTTTTGTTCTGTTTTTAAAATTTGTAAAGTATTACTGTCTATGATTTTAAACATGTGAATATATTGTTTTAGATGTTCCAGGTAAAATGTTATCATTTTATTCTTTAAAATCTCCTTTCCTATTAATTGTAAAAATTATTTAATAGATTTTGTCCTTAAAACTCCATTGATATTGTAAAATATGCATAGATTTATATAGGAAGCAATTTTTCTTTTACCTTCTCATTTGTAATATTTCTTAAGTTTCTTAACAGAGTAAACCATTTTAAAAAATAGCAGGACTGTTAGGTAGGAAGGGATCCATTTTTGTTTGTCCTGATGGAATCCTTAAGAATAGCAGGAATGGCCTGGCATGGTGGCACACGCCTGTAATTCTAGCACTCAGGAGGCTGAGGCAGGGGGATCGTTGCAAGTTTGAGACCAGCCTGGGCTACAAAGTGAGCTCAAGGCCAGCCTGAACTGTATGGTGAGACCCTGTCTCAAAAAGACCAAAAAAAAAAAAAAAAAAAGGATAGTAGGAAAGAAAGAAGCTTGCATGGTGTTTAATGTCCTTTCCTTTACCATCCTAATATTGTGTATTTTCTGTGGAAAATCAGCTACACGTGACATCTGAGCAAATAACTCACAGTTTGTCCCTTCCACTGCCCTTGTGTAGATGTGGTAAGCATGTTTGGAATTACAGGGCTTGTAGTGAAGAAATCTATATAAAAATGGTATGCTTATTTTAAAGCTCAGGCTCATGGTGGCACAGAAAGTTGTCCTTATTTGCATACTGTAAATGAACCTTCCTTTTGTAGAGGAATTAAGAAGAGAATCCTCTGAGTTTTTGGTGACTTGTATCCTTCAAAGTCTTAAGAATTATATTTTCTTCAAGAAATTACAAATTAAATGGTTAATTCCATATGTATATTTAGCTACATATTATTACTTGAAAATTTGGGCTGGACAAGTAAACTGACTAGAGAATTAGAAATTAGTTTCTTTTCTACCTTTCCTTCTGAGTTTCTCTGCATGCCCTGTCCAAGGGAACGGCTGCGATCTAACTTACATTTTATTTATTTATATATTTTCTTTTAAATTAGCATTTAATAATTATATATTTATGAGGCATAGAGATATTTCAATGTAAGATGAGCACTAAATTTGAACTGCATTATTTAGTTTCAGGTTGTCTGTGTTTAAAGTAGAACTACACATGGGAAAATAAGCAGTAAACTAGGTAAAATGCCTTTGGTGGTGGTGGAATTTGTGAGGTCAGTTGCTGTTGGGCTGCATCTCTGTACATCTAAGAAAATGTTACTTGATGATGAGCCATATAAAAAAGAATGCCTCACAGTAATTGGAACCCAACTAGTATAAATTTTAAAGTAGTTACCCAAGAAATATGCTGCTATGGTACGATTAAACTTGGATTTTGCCGTGATATTTAAGTTGCCTCTGAAATTATAGGAAGGGAAGCCTTGGATCGTTGTCTTTTAGATGGTTAACTTTGTATCGTTAATTAAACTTTTGAAAGTTGTGGGATAAATCAAATGCTTTTCTAGGGAAACAAGAAACAGTATTAATGAGCAGCAACCCCGTAATTACCGTTGTGAGCACATAACAGGGACACATTCATGTCTTTTCTTTGCGCAATAACTTTTACAAAGAAGTATTTTTAAACTGATCATTAATTTTATGACCACAGAAATGAGATGCAAAATTTATGCTGTTGTCATTGGCACAGGCTCAAGGCACCACTGACATTATGTGTGATAGTAATAGAATGGCTGGCAGCTAATGATTCTGTAGACATTTTATTTGAGCATGCTTTCCTTTTAGATGTCTGATTAGTCTGTAATGTTTTCAATTATGTCTGTAAATTGTATTGGATACATTTACCTGATGCCCCATTGTTGATTTGGAGTTCAGTTTTTTTATTACATAAACACAAGTTGAGCATTTTCTTTTTAATTTATAGAAGCCTTTGCAGGTATATCTAAAAATACTTGGTCCCTGGGGAGGAAAAATGCTTTGTACTACTCAACAGCGACCCCTGTGTTCAATTAAAGCTCTTTCTAAAGCAGGAGCCTTAATTCTTTATTGGACTGAAAAACAAAATTAGGAAGGGAGAAAGTGAATTTGTCATCACTGGAACAACAGGAAGATGAAGATCGACTTAATGCAGTGGTTAAAAAGAGAATACCACTGTACAGATACCATACAGATTCTTTACTTTTTGAGGGAAGTCAAAGGACATTCCTTCAGTGGATGGGGAAAAAAGTCAGGCCAGCAGCAGTAGTTTATTCATTTTTATGAGATAAATATAAATATCATGCTACTTTAAAAAATTCCTTCAGTTA
Organism: Dinomys branickii; assembly: GCA_004027595.1. Lineage (NCBI taxonomy): Eukaryota > Metazoa > Chordata > Mammalia > Rodentia > Dinomyidae > Dinomys > Dinomys branickii. Next base: position 50,881 of record PVLD010006082.1, on the reverse strand, counting down.
ACTGCAGTTCTTAGAATGGATAAATTGAAGATGATCTCACCTTATCTTATTTTTGTGGCACTAGGAATTGAATCCAGGGCTTTCATGATGAACTATATCCCCATCCCTTTTCTTAATTTTGTATTCTGACACAGGGTCCTGCTAAGTTGCCTAGTTGCCTAGGTTAGGCTTGAACTTGTGATCTTCTTGCCTTAGCTGCACAGAGCACTGGGATTATAGGTGTGTACCACTATGTTCAACTACCATGTTCACTTTAATAAATAATCTGAAAAAAACTCTTTTTAGAAAAGTGTTGGGGATTTAACCCAGGATTTCATGATGCTTGGCAGGCACTCTACCCCTGCGCTAAGTACTTAGCTCTGAAAAGTATTTAAGAAGAAAACAAAGACCCATATGTCTTTCAACATGTCAGCTACCAATTTGTGTAAAATAAATATTGTTATATTATTACTGACTTTATAACTTTAATAATCCTTTTGCTATATGTGCGGTTGTAGAATATACATGTCAAATGTAGATAGATGTTCTGTGTATTTGTGTGTATAGTATGTACATACACATAAAAATGTATAATGGATGTTATCTGAGGAATATAAGCTCCCTAAGGTTTTCAAAACTTTTATATTTTGTCTATTTCCATATAGATTTTAAGAGATTTAATCTGAGCATCAGAATTTTTTCAAAATAATTTCCATATATTCTTTGGTTTTACTATTTTTATAGTCACAACAGCATATACTAAATTCTGAAATATCATATTGCCTTTTTTAAAATTAGGAGATTTAGTTTTTAGTATGTGATATCAGATATCCTTAGAAAATTCATACCATAAAAGTTCTTACTTTGCTAAGAATTTAAAGACTATATATATATATGTATATATGTGTGTGTGTGTGTGTATATATATATATATATATATATATATATATGGATAGGTGGCATAATTCTACTGCTGATGTCTGATGGTTTGTTGAAGGGAGCAGTTAATGATTAAAAGGTTTTTATTAATATTTTGACCAGTTTTGCATGCTTATATCAAGTAGTCTGAGCAATTTATGTGAAGGCAACGATTTGCAGTATAACAACCATTGGTGAATTTCTATAATTCTGTCTAGTGAAGCTATGTATTTTCTCTAATGTTCTTTTAAATTACTATTTTCTTATTCCCTCTAATGGGTTGATCAATCTTCTATTCTTACATCTGGTAATCTGAGCAACTTCGTTGAGAATAACAACCACTGTTACTGTTTAATCCACCAATGTTAATCCCTATCACTTGGTTTGAAACCCTGTATCTTTTTTTTTTTTTTTTTTTTTTTTTTTTTTTTTTTTTTTTTTTTTTTTTTTTTTTTGCGGTACTGGGGATCAAACTCAGGACCCTGCGCTTGCTAGGCAAGCGCTTATTCCACTGAGCTATATCCCCAGCCCCTCCCCATATCATTTTTAATGTCCTTGCTTTGTTTTGTTTGTGTTTTGCTATTTTTCTTTTTTTGATACTATTTTCTTTTTTAGATTTTTTTTGCTACTATTTTCTTTAAAATAAAAAAAGAATATAAAGATTCTAGCAACTAACAATAACAGAATTTTGTGATCTCTACAACTGTATGTCTCATATTCTATGATGACATATTAAAATACTTTTAATGGTTCTTTATGAGGTTTCTTTTGCCTTTGAAATTAGAGCAGTTTTCTCTTTATAAAAGAAATATTGTAAGTGGCCATTTAACGTTCTGAAAAGTATTTTGGCCATCTCAAAAGAAAAAAAAGACAGGTTAAGACTTGAAGAAGGAGTAATATTTATGTGTATGCTTTGGGATTTTAGTTGGGGAAGAAACATGGCCAGTGATGTTCTATCTAGTGATAGAATCACTGAGAATGACAGAATAGCTGTCTCTGTATTCTGCACTGGTCTTCGGGAGAGATGCTGCTATCTACATCTCCAGGACAAGGATGATAGTGCATGCAACAGCAAGATTATAAGGAAATGAATATTTAACTTTTACATTACTTTGACATTGTTGTTGTTGTTTTGAGAGGCTATTTCCTCTGCCAAAAATGTACTGAAAAATAGGGTGACATCCAAAAAATGGGTGTGAGAATATGAGACATCATTATGAAGATTCTAGAGGCTTTAATCTGGATATACCCAAACCCCGTGGCCTAGAGGTAGTATTGTGGGTACTCCATCCACAGTTCATGCAAAAACTTTTACCATTCCTTTTGTATAATCCCTGAGGTGGCTATTTTTTTCTGTAATTGTTAGAAGTTAGATATTTGATATACTACATTTTTTCTTTATTGTTAAGTCCCTGTGAAAATTATGGGGCTGATGAATAGTTCATTCAGTGTTTTTAAAAAATTATTTCAACTAAATATATGGAAAAAACTGAAACCACAGGGTTTTTTCACAGGGATTAAATAACCTAAAACAAACAGATTTTTAAAAAATCTCAAACCAGCCAACCTATGATTTGGAAATCAAGCAGGAAACTGGCCAGAACATTAAGAAATGGTAGCACACTACTGAATGAAAATTGAAAGTGTTTATGGACCTTTTTGTTTGAATTTTAAAAAGATTATGAGTTTTCAAGCAATTTCTTCCATAAAGGATTTCTCTTCTAAGAAACATACTGAGTATTTTTAATCTACTTTAATGCTATCCTGTGTTTTTTAATGAAAATAAAAGGTGTTCATATGGCTTCAAAGTATTGATTTCTTACCATAATTTTTCAAATTATTGAACAAGATTATATAAATAGGATTACTAGAGTTATTTTGTGTTGTGTTTGCTTTCTCTTTTGATTATTGTTCCTTTGATTTTGGGGGGTTATTTTGGATTTTATTTTATCTTCCTTCTGCTTTTTGAATTCCTTAAAGAGACTTTCACAGTGTTGTGACTGTATCCTTTTGGGTTACAAATAAGCAGTTTTCTGCTGAGCTTCAGAAACCAGTGCATTTACAAGGTCTGATAAAAGTGTGGTGTGTATTTAAATTTTAAAAATTATTACAGTAAAACACACATTGCCATTAATCCTCATCAAAATTCTTCCCCTTGCTTCAAACACATTAATCCCATCTTTCTTGCCTCTTTCTGAAGCAGTTCTGGAAGTCCTTCTCATGAAGGTCTTTTGTTGTACTGTTGTGGCTGCCTTGATATCCTGAAGCAGTTTACAACTTTTACCTTTCAGGGGCATTTTGACTTTAGGGAGGAGCCAGTAGTTGCATGGTCCCAGCTCCAATGAGTGAGGTGGAAGAGGGCATACTGAGATGTTTTTGTGAGCCTGCCTTTTGGTTGGATGTAATTTGGTATCAACATTCACTGTATTTTTTATCACATCTCACAAAAGATGTGAAGGAGGGCTTTTGGAGTTGCTTCAGAAAGTGACAAAAATGATGGGAGAAGTACATTCAAAGTGAGGGGAAGTAGTTTTAGGGATACTAAAAATTGCGTCATATCTTTTACTGTAATACATTTAACAAAGTTAATATTCATATTTTTGAGCACCCCTTGTATATTACAGTGGAGATAAGCTAAACTAAGATGTGCTTTTACATAGTTCAGAAAAATTTTCTTTGTTTCTTATGACAGCGACTGAATTTAATGGTAAAAATTACCTCTTTGGACAAAGTAACAGAATTTTAAATGGCGAAATCATGAAAGATATTTCTGTGATTCTTTACAGGTGATGCAGAAGAGGGAGACGAATATGATGACCCTTTTGCTGGGCCTCCAGATACAATTTCCTTGGCCTCAGAACGGTATGATAAAGATGATGATGCCCCGGCTGATGGTATGTGACGTTCTCCCATGTTGTGTGCCTCCTGATCCTGTCACACAAGGCAGTGCTCTGTGTAGAGGTGAAGGTCTCATCAGGAAGCAGAAGGCAGAGGCTTGGGTTAACTTACCTTTACCTGAACCTTTTAGTGAACAGAAGAGCTCTCTCTAGTGGTCTTAGCTGAGGTTTCCCTAAGTATGTCATTGCTGGTTTTTCTAGGAAATTTGCTTTACCAGAATTTTTTAGGAGAGTGCTTGCAAAACTGTTTGAATATTATTAGTAACAGTTTTTGGGTTAATTTAATATGATCAAGGTCTTGCTTAATTTTATTGTGCTTAACAGCTTGTTGTATTATTTATTTTATAAATAATGAAAAAGGTTTTTGATCTATATTTTGTAAAAGTTTCATACAAAACGAGTTCATAAAATATTAAATCAATTATCCCTGCATTGCCTTTTCACATTGAGACAAGATTTTTTTATCAAGTGCTTCTTTTAATACACATTTTCATTTTTCTGATTGTCATTTCAAATGTTCTGTTATACAGTAATATTATAGCATTTTGTATTAATTGAATTAGTAACGAAGTTGATTGTTTTAATAATTTCTAAAAACCACTGAATGTGGTTGAACTTATGAAACTTCTTTTAGTACAATATGTGCTTTGTCTTTTACAGCCAGTTGAGGACATCTACACTGTAGAAACCTTATAAGGGTGATATATAGTTATAAATTAAGAATGTGTATCGATAAATTAGCCATGCATATTAATTTGTGGCACTCAAAGTTTCACACAGAGGTAGAAATGAGTAATGCTTTCTGCCACTATATGATGATCAAACTGTGCAGTTCCATCTCTAAATACAATTGCTGAATGAAAATATGCTTCTTGCAACAGAGCACTCCACATTTTATGTTATCCAGATTATTCCCTTTGGAAACATAAATTGCTTTTATGAGGTATAAAATTATGTCTATTGCAGAACAGGGATAAGTCAAGTACATGCATAAGTGATAAACATTCTAACCACTGATTCAGAACAAAACAATCTTTTTTTTATATCCAGAACTTTGTACAATGTGTAGCAATAATAATCATATCCATTTTATGTTGACTTTTACATTTAATTTCTACTTTTAAAGGAAGGAATTTTTTCCATTTTTATTCCCCTTCTTTTATAAAGATGCACATTTCTCTTCACTCACATTCTACAAAACAGAGCATTACCCTTCCTAGCCTTATCTTCAAAAGCATTTCTGTTAGAAAATGTTTTTATAATTGAAGTAGTATTTCCAAGCCCAACAATGAATTATCATTTAAGTTGTACTATTTTTCCGACGCATTATTTTTGCTTCTGTGTAAAATGTTGGTGATGTCGATGAGTGTGTTGCAGGCATATTTACACGCATGTGTAGAGAGATTGTACTCAAGAGAATAAGCACAAAATGCACTCAATAGAATACCAGAGAATACTCAGAGTGTTTCAAAATAAATATTTCGATGTACAGGGAAGCATTATGTACATCCTTACAACCCTGCAACCTAAAAAGAAATACAATAGTTAAATATCTATGAGAGCCTAAAATCTTCTACTGATAACTCATCATACATTTTCATAACCAAGTATACAGGAAACACAAAAATATGACAAAGATGTGTTAGATGAGCTTATCAGTACTTGAATCTTATTTAATGACTGTATAAGTAGATTTTATTTAAACGTTGGTGCATTTTTATTAATATTTAAGCAATACTTAAATAGATTGAAAATTTCACTTTTAGTATTATTCATTTTTGAGATATAAGTAATATGATTTTAATAGTTTTACATTTTCTTCTAAGGGTATTATATGTCAATTTTCAAACCTCCACTTGGGTTTTTAAATTTCTAACTGTAAAATATATCTCTTCGTATCATTCTTTTGTCCCTACAACTTAAATTTTGTCTGTTTTCTCTTTCCTTTCCTGAATAAGTTTCCTTTATTATGTGACCCTAGTTTAATAATGTATTAATTATAAAAAAGATAATGCACTTATAATAAGTATAACCAATTTAGCACAGGTCACCCAAAGGTCTTTTGTCAAATCATATTGTTGTTTTGTCCTTTTGACTTTTACCTTATGGTAGGCACTAACAAAGTATGTGAACTTTGATGGATTGTAAACTCTAAACATGATATGTATTTTTCATAATGATAATGTAATTTTCAAGGTACTGAAAAGGTCAAACCTGCACGTCTCTATGTGCATTCTAAGTCTGTCTTTCCCTTTAATATTTCTTTTTCTCTATTCCTCTGGTTCAAAAGTTCACTCAGTTCCCAAATGGCCACCTAATTTTCCAGTTATTCCCTCAAGCCATATGTGTTTTGGTTTCTTTATGGTTTATTAGGTACTGTAGGAAAGTAGCATAAGTTATATTTTCTAATGAAATTCAAGCACTCTTCAGTGATGCTTCGACTTGATTGCTGGTAGCAATTAAATCACAGCCAAAGAGAATAATGCATAATCGCACAAGGTCCAGACACCCTATAGAAATTGAATGGGGATGAAAACAGAAAGCAAAAACAAAATCTCCAAACCCTGCCAGACATACTGTTTCCAACCTGCTTTTTTTTTTTTATTGGCCAACTGCCTGATTGATAGCAAAATCATAACTTGCTGCATGCTAACAGGCAGAGTTCACTTGTAGGTTATTGTGAGCTGATAAAGGGTTAGATGGAGTTTTGATTTTCACATTGGACCTTGGTACACCAGATTAATGGAATTTCAATGAGAGACTCGAATAGCCACAGCTTTGTCAGAGAAACAGATGGAGATTCTATAGTCATGTCTACTCATTAATACTAGTTGCCTGAAAGGTGTGCTGCTTCTCTATACAAAAGAGTTGATATAATTGATTTTTGAGTGGCACATTGAAAAAAAGTACCTTATTGATGACTAGAATTGTAACTTAAATGGTGACAGATTTTTGTGTAGCTTGCAACATGAAAATATTGTACTTTGTAATTTCTTTCATCCTTTGGAAACATTTTATATATTTATTTTTCAAAGAAAATACGTCTTAAGACTAATTGCAAAAAAAGAGAAAATGCCATGCTCAGTTATCTTTTAGGAAAAAGTAAGAGGCTATGTTTTATTTCTAAATGATCACATGATGGCTAACAGCTTTAATTGGTATGGTAATATTGAAAATAAATCATACTTACTAGAAGTTTCATTTTATTAGCTTTATGTTTAATTTTTCTAGAAAATTGAAAAATCAGTAGTTTCCAGACTCTCACAGATCACTGGTAGAAGTTTTATGTTTATTGTGTAGCTGGAGATACATTGGAGTGTTAGTACACTTGTGCATGTCAGTAGGCAGATAAAATTAGAGACGAGACTTGAAACGTTAAAGAAGAATCTCCCTTATGGTATGCATGCTGTGATGTTTAGGCAAGGGTAGCTTTTAGACATTGTGTAGTGATCTTGGTTTTTATTTTTGCCCATTCTGAAATCATTTTTCATTTATTCTCATCATTTATGAAATAGGCTTCTAACCGTACAGCACTGTGGAAAAGTCCCTGAGGTAAAGTGAAAGGATTCAGTGAGCTAGAAGACATATATTGGCTCGTGCTCATCAATGATAGGTCGAAGGATCCCAGTGGACATTTGTTACAGATCTGATTCAGTCCTAGGCCATAATCACTTTATGGATAAGAATCTGGAACCTCTAGGGTGTGAATGAGGGAAGGTGAAATGAAACTGAAGTTAGAGAAGAGTCACTCATTGTCCCGGCAGCTTCCCAGCTAAAAGTCCCGGATGAAACCGGTCATTTGAAAGCTGCGGATATTGGCAAGGACATAAGTTGTTATGAAATAATACTTGTTTAGGAAAGAAACTTTGTTGTTAAAACTTGGGTTTTAAGAAAAGGAGTAAACTATTTTGATCAGAATTTTTGCTATTAAATGAATTTTTCTCTGTTTTGGTATGTATTCCTTTAAGAAATTCCAGTATTTAAAAATTTGTAAATTTTATGAAATTACTACAAAAGTATAAATCACTTACTCCAAAAGATTGCTTATAAGAGGACTATTTTCAAATATTTATATATTTACAAATAATGAGCTTCATGATGCAACTACACCGGCTTAGGAGTAAATCTATTCATGTGCATACATTTAAATTTAATGCACTAAATTTTTGAGAATGATTTTTTGGTGTAAGGTTAGGTGTAGCACTCACAGTTCTTGTAAAAGCCAAGTGGTAGGTGTTTTCACTTCTCTGTGGGTATGAGCAGACAATAAAACAATGCTCACAACTAGAAAAAAATTCTTTCATTTACTATTTTTTTTTTTCTTTTGTGGTACTGGGGATCGAACTCAGGACCCTGCGCTTGCTAGGCAAGCGCTTATTCCACTGAGCTATATCCCCAGCCCCTCATTTACTATTTAAGGTAAATTTTTATATCATAGTATTATGGGTTTCAATACTTAAAGTTAAGTTTCCAACTTAAACATATTTTTGGATATAACATATATTAATATTATACTTGTGGCTTTTAACTGTTTTAATTATTTTATTAAATTGCTAGCTTGTGTATATTTTAGCAGCATTAGAACGGTGATTATTTTAGTAATTTCTATTATGTGTATAGCACATTTTGAAATATGTTGACAGAAGGGAGGGGGATTTCAGTTTAGGGAAATGATAAAAAGTATAGATAATTGGCAATATAAAGCATACAGATTATAAAATACTTTTGTAATATAAAAATATGAGTGAATAAAAACCCATAGCCATTAAGGATAATCTTTTCAGTGGTGGCACATACCTGTAATCTCAACCCGTGGGAGGCTCAGACAGGAGGACCATGAATTTGAGGTTAGCCTGGGGTATGCATTGAGACCCTGTCTCATAAACTGGTCCCACCAAAATGAACAATATTTCTGATTTTTTTTTTGTTACTAAATGGGTAACTATATTAAAATAAAACAAAATATACAAATAAGACTATAGAAAAATAGGCTAGATAAGAAAGAGCGTAAAGGTAACATTTTGAAACATTTTTTGTAATTAAACATTTTTTACTCATATATATTTGCAGTATGTGATGACTGCATTCGTCATGGAGAGTTGGTATGTGTGTGTGTGTAACACATTCATTCTTTTTTGAATAAATGGTACTGATCCTCATTAACAGGCCCTGGAGGCCAGCAACCTGTAGGAAAGCTCAGCACCTTATTTAGGGGCCTGGTCAGACCTCACTTTCAAAAACAGTCTTGCAGAACATTGGATACACAAGAAATGCCACACAAGCTACCTCACTACTCAACGAGTAGTGTGGACCCTCCCTTCCCACACCCTCCTTCAATCTCTTGATTGCAAAGGTAGTGCTATGAAAACTAATGCCTCTTCAGTTAAGTGACTAAGCATTCTATGCAGGAAATGAAGAAGGAAGAAAGATATCTGGATAGTTCATTGAGGGATCCAAAGATGAAAAAGATAAAGCTCTTATTTAAAAAAATATGTAATTGAGGTGGGAAGAAATAATAATTCCCTAAAATAGGTTAATTAGCAACCTAGTAATACAGGGAAAGGCCAATTCTAAATACAGTAAATACTGTGTTACATTATTCCATTGACTTGATCCATACCGAGGCACATAATTGGTTTTATTGATTTTATTCTCTGATTCGTTTATTTTATTGGTCATATATTTTTGCATTATGATGAATAAACCAAAGAATAAACTTTATGTCTAAATTCTATATGATTATAATAAATGATAGGGGGGCCATTTATTTATGTGAATTTTCTTGGGGTCTTGAAGTTGAATGGAGAGAATGGGGAAAAATCCTGAAAAGAACTATTGGAATAAAAGTCCAGAAACCAAGTTTGCACATTCATTCCTAGTAATTTCATGGCCAAGGACTAGCTACTTAGCCTTTCTGGATTTTTGTTTTCTGAAAGTGCTTGGATCTAGGATTGTTTAGAAGTTCCCGAAAACCCTAAATGCTTGCATCCACATTTCAGAATTAGTAACATTGAGGTGATTTGCCCACGGAATAAAAGGTTTTATGTGTATTAACAAGTGGTGAGGCTGAGCAGGAAGGAGTAGAAGGGGTTTGGGAGGCAGGTGCACACCTCACAGTGGGAGGTGAGTGCCAGCTTAGATTAGAGTTTACCTTTGACTTGGAAGTCGTTAGGAGACCCTTGAAGCAGTGTACAGAAGTGATCATTGCAAATTTGAGAGATATTGTCCTGGCAGTTAAATGTAGGTTGAATTAAGGAGTCAGCAAGTGGAGCTCTTTCTTACATTATTTAAAAAAATTTGACAGCATCTCTGTGAGGGAGATACTATTACTACTGTGGGACAGCTGAAGAAACCTAGGGACAGTAAGGTTATGTGAGTTGCCTGTGGTCATGTAGCTACTGAGGAACAGAACTGGAATTTGAATTCATGTCCACCTCCACTGATCATGCACTGCCCTCCTAGCCATTGCAGTTTTCTTCTTCCTCAGCTAGAGTTTTGCTGCTTTTGTTTCAGGAGATGTTGTCGAGAGCTGGGTCTAGTGTCCTGGTACGAGTGAAGACCTCGTCGAGTAGTGAGGTAGCTTGTGTGGCATTTCTTGTGTACCCGCTGTTCTGCAAGACTTTGTTTTTGAAAGTGAGGTCTGCCCAGGCCCCTAAATAAGGCGCTGAGCTTTCCTAGAGGTTGCTGGCCTCCAGGGCCTGTTAATGAGGACCAAAGTGGCAGATTGGAGCCCTCCGCAATAAGTAGCATATTACTCAGGGAATATTTTTTTCAGTTTTATAGGCATTTAATAGTATATCAGTTGGTACAATAAGATTTTTTAATATGCAGAAAATGTTTTTTCAATTTTATAGGCATTTAATAGTTTATTTTTTTAATTTTTAAAATTTTTTAAAGAGAAAAAACACAATAACAACCAAGACAAAAACAAACCAACACAAAAACAATAAAAATGTACAGAATTTCAAAACAAGGTGATAGGAAGTTAAAAATGGTTGTTATATTACATATTGTTGGATTAGAGGTCCCATTCAACCCAGCTATTCCCCTTCTAGGTATTTTTCCAGAAGAATTGAAAACATCATACCACAGCAATATATGTGCACCCATGTTTACAGCAGCACAATTTGTAACAGCTAAATCTTGGAAGCAACCCAAATACCTATCCACTGAGGAATGGATAAAAAAGATGTGGTATTTTTATGCAGTGGAGTATTACACAGCTATAAAGAAGACAACCTTGAGGCTTTCATAGGATAATGGATGCAATTAGAGACCATACTCATACATGAGATAAATCAGACCTGCATGTGTTAACATCATATTGTCTTCCAGTGTAAGAACCTGAAAAAGTAAATAAAACCTGAAAGGTACAATAGATATTGTGTAAAGGAAAGAAGTTGTTCAAAGGGAAGGAACAACTGGGATAAGGGAAAGGAGAAAAGAAAGAAAGCAGGAAAATATATATATGGATACACAAGGACAGCTGGGATAACTGTACTGCTGATGTGTATTGGTTTATTGAAAGGAACAGTTAATGCTTAAATGTTTCTTTTTCTGACCAATTTTGCCGGATTATATTTGGTAATGTGAATAACTAATGTGAAGACAACAATATGCAATATAACAACCATTGTTGAATAATCCCTACTACCTTGATTGGTGAAACTGTGTTGTTTCTTATGTTTTTAAAATTATTTTTTATTCTCTTTAATTATTTGATCAGTCTTGCACTCAAGAGTAGAACTCAGAATTTAGCCCAGTGGCACAAAAGCCTTGGCTGCCAGGTACTTCTGAGGATGGACCCATTGATTCTGGAGGCTTTCATTATAGTTTTGTAATGAGTGACCCTCTTCATCGTCCTGTAACCCTGCTTGTAGCATCTCCTATGTTCCTTCACAAAAATTAGCACTCGCTCTCTTTGATTTTCTCCTGGCTTTGATGTCCTCTGCAGTATCCTCACTATTCCAGTCTCCTTGCTTTCTAGTTGCTAGGAGTTATTCAGAATTTTTTTTTTTTTTTTGAGACAGGTTCTCTCTGGGTAGTGTAGGCTGGCCTTGAAGTCACTATGAAGCCCAGGCTGGCCTCAAACTTGAGGCAGTCCGTCTATTTCATGAAGTTACAGGCATATCCTACCACACCTGGTGGAGACATTTTGATCTACTGAAAACAACTTCCTCCCTCCCCTCAATCCTGTTTGTCTTTTGCTTGAACTTGGGTCTTGGCCCAGGTCCTGCACATCCTAGGCAAATGCTGTACCATCCAGCTTTTTTACTATCTGCAGACAGGGTCTCACCAAGAGGCATCATTAAAGCATTTTCTCAGCTGATATATTAAAATAATTTCTTGAGTAAGAATTACTCCTTGCCCTGCTGGCAAAGGTAATCCAAATAAATACATTAATCCAGGCTTCAGTGTAGTTGCTTAAAGTGAATGCTAACTTTCTGGAGGAACCTACGTTCTATAAACAATAACAAAAAAACTACACCTTCCCCTAAAAGAATTGTAGTGTTACTGTGGGTAAGATGGACGTATATGTAATAGTTGTGGGGTTTTTTTGTGGTTGTTGTTATTGTTAACTTTGCTTAAGTGCAGAAATGTGTAGTGGCTTTGACAAATACTCCAAGAGGTCAGAGAAGGAATCTATTACAAACTGGTATCAGTGGATATTTTATGGAAGAAGGTAGAGTTTGAACTAGAAGTTAATAAGGACAGATAGAATTTTAATTAGTAGAGTTTTGGAAAGAAGAATGTTTTTCAGATAAGCTGAGGAGCTGGGGGACAAGAAGAAATGGAATTGGAAAGGGCAGTTTGAGGAAATATGAAAAGACTAACACGAGTGAGGACTGGAGAAGACTGGGGGATGAGGACTGACCAGAGTGGTTGGTAAAAAGCTTCGGCTCTGGCTTCAGGTCCTGATTTAGCCACTGAGTTACTTAGTTTAAGATACTACCATTCAGAATTGGTTTCTGCTTCTTTAAAAATAAAAAAAATTTTTAGGCAAGGTATAATCCAAGTATTAAGGTATTTAAATGATCTTATAAGGAATTGATTCTGTAAGCAGAATGAGTATTCATTTTAGACTTAAATTTTTTTATTATTACACATTTATATACATATTGATTACATTTATCGTGGGGAGTTGGTACATGTACATATCTTGACTTTTTCATCCCTTACCCTTCCTGCCCCTCCCTGATCCTTCCAAAGCTTGTCTGCTTCTCATTTAAGTGCTGTATTTCTATTTCTTCCTTCAATTTTTCCACCCCCTTTCCCTTCCCCTCTCCCTCCCTTACTCTCTTGTTTCCCTTCCCATCTCCTTACTTCCTATTATCTATCTTTTATTTTGCTCTTTATTTCTATTTTGGGTTTTTCATGTAAGAGAAACCACATAGTATTTAAGTTTGTGTGTCTACTTACTTTACTTAATAGTATGGACTCAAGGTATATCCATTTACCTGTGAATGCCTAAGTTAGTTCTTTATGGCAGAGTAGTACTGTATTGTGTATAAATATATTTTCTTTGTTCATTTATCTATTGATGAACATATCAGTCATTTCTAAGATTTATCTATTATAGATTGTGCTGCCATAAACATGGCTATGCATATATCACTGTAATATGATGACTTATAACTTTCTTTTTCTGAGCAAGACAATATGATGAGACGTGGCATTTTAGATAGACGCATCTAGTTGTGGGATTGAGGAGAATTTAGCCTGTGAGATGAAAGACTGTTCTGTTAAGCCGTGTGCATAGTGATCAGAGAACAGGCCAGACAGGGACGATGTAACTAGAACAAGGAAAGGGTACACCTGAGGAATAACATACAGGACTTGAAGTAGATATGTATGGAATTTAGAAGGAAGAGAGGGACCAAGGATGAGTATATAATTTTAAAGTTTAGTAACTAGCAAAATTGAGTGTAATGTGAAAATTAGGAGAAAAATAAATTTGGCAGAAAATGAAGCGGATAGAGTTTGGGTTTGGAGAGCTGAGTTGGGCCTACAGTGGACGCCCAGAATGCCTAGTAACTAGATAGAAATGCAGGAACAGAACTTAGCCTGAGCTGGTACTTCTCTTTCTGGCTTCATCCCTTTGGGGGCAGATACAGCATAGGGCCTGCCTGGGTCACTCCAAAAATGAAACATGGTGATTAAGAACAGATTCTTGAATTATTTGGTTGTGTTCAAATACTGGCTTTGTGGTTACTTATCTTTGTGACCTCTGGCAGGTTGCCTGACTTCTCTGGGTTTTCTCATTTACCAAGTGAAGGTAACAATAGTACCCATATTCCGTGGCTATGACCAGGATTAGGCAGGATAAGCACATACAGAGCCCATAGGAAGGACATGGTAAATGCAAGTTATTATTGTTGTCCAGCCTTTTGGAGATTGACTTAGATTTTCCCCTCTGTACTTAACGCAGCTTTATGCCTGAGGTGTTGTCCATCTTCTTTAAATATTGTTCATATGTTCACTGGCTTAGGTGGATTTTATAGGATTTGCTGGTAGAAGTTTTAGGGATTCAAAATATGTGATCATTTTAAAAATTGGTTATTCTGTGTTAAAACTCAGTGATTATTATTTCTGTAGCAAATATATTGTGCCTTTCTCAGAACCATTATGTCTGTTGTGTCTTAGCTTCTTTCTATGGCATAATAATGAACTTAGGAGAATGAGTAAGTTTTAGACCTAGAAAAACTTAATAGGCATCATGAGTTTACACAGGAGCTTGATGGCTAGTGACTAAAACTTTACACACTTTTGAAAACCCTTGGATGAGTTTGTGCTATGTTAGAAGAGTCTGTTATAGGGTTATATAAGAAAACAATATCCCAAATAATTAGGAAATAAGGATGCCAATCAGTACCTCATTATTTTCACTCAAGAGCCAAATGAGATGTTAAAGAGAATAGCGGATCCAAACAGAAAGAGTAGTACACTCAACTGAAATGCAGGGCTGGAAAGTCAGTGATAGCTAATAAATGTCCTATGAATTAATATTCTCAGAAAGGATTAAAGCCAAATTGACTTTTATTTTTTACAAAGATTAAGCATATAATGCAGTCTTTAACATCTGCCTGCTGAAGTATTCTTTTCTTCAAACTTTCCGTTGGTATTAGGGCTTTGCATCAATACTTGAGGAAAAATTCAGTAAGCTGTAGCTTTAAAAATAACGTAGATATTAATGAGGAAAACGTCTTGGGAAGGTTCATTAATCAACTCAGATAACTTATTTTCTTAAGGAACTCTTTTCCTATGTATGGGTAGCATTTTGCATTACAGAATTGGGTGTAAGACCAAAGCAATTTTAAATGAAATCCTAAAATACTGCTCTTGAACACATACAAACTTAGTTAAAAGAGATGACTTTGATTTTACAGAGTTATCAGAAGTTTGGGCTAAAGTCTAGGATTCTTAAACTTTTTTTTCTTATTGCTTTATTCAGATATATTTAATCATAGAATTTACCCATTTAAAGTATAAAATTTAGTGGTTTTTCACATAGTCACAGAATTATGCATCACCTCTATTAATTTAGAACATTTTCATCACCACAAGGAAGAAACCTTCTACCATAAGCAGTCACTGTTTATTTTCTCTCAGTCCTGTCTCCTCCTCCATCTCCCTCATGGACCTAGTCAACTAGGTCAGATGCATTTGTCTAGTCTGGATATTTCATATGAGCAGAATCACATGCTTTTGTGTTCAGCTTCATTTACTTAATATAATGTTTTCAAGGTTCATATGTATTGTCCTATGCATGAGTTCTTTATTCCTTTTACAGCCCAGTAATATTTCATTGTGTATATCATGTGCCATCTTTTTTTTTATTCATCAGTTGGTGGACATTTAAGTTGTTTCCTCTTTTTAGCTGTTGTGAATAATGCTGCTATGAACATTCGTGTACACATTTTTTGTGTGAATATATGTGTTCATATATTCACTTGAGTGTATTCCTGTGGAATAGAAATATGGAGTCATATCACAGATGTAGCTCTATCTTTTGGAAGAATTGCTAAATATTTTCCAAGTGACTACACTATTTTATATTCCCACAAGCAACATATAAGCATTAATTTCTCCACATATTCTCCAAGACTTGTTACTGTCTATTTTGAACATTGTTTTAGGCATCCTAGTGAACGTGGAGTTGTATCTTGTTATCCGTTTGATTGGCATTTTTCTAATGACTGCTGACTGCTAATCCCCCTCTTTTTTTTTTTTAACAGTACTGGAGATTGAACCCAGGGCTTCATACTGAGCTATAGCTGTGAACTCTAATCCCTTTTAAAAATATTTCATTTTCAAGCAGGGTCTCACTAAATCACTGTTACCCAGACTGGGCTTGAATTTATGATCCTCCTGCCTCAGCCTTTCAGAGTGCTAGGATTTAATAATCCTCTCATGTGCTATTGGCCTTTTGTATGTTTTAGAGAATGCTTATTCAAATCCTTTTCCCCTTTTTCAGTTGGGTTCTCTTTTTATTGTTAAATCCTGAGTTATTTGTGTATTCTAGATACCAATCACTTATCAATACATGGTCTATAAATATTTTCTCCCATCTGTGGATTGTCATTTCACTTTCTGGATGGTATCCTGAAGTACAAAAATTTTAAGTTTGATACAGTTTAATTTATCTATTTTTTCTTTTGTCGTTTGTGCATTTGGTGTCATGTCGGTAAGTCTTAGCCTAATGATTCTTTGTGTGTGTGTGTGTGTGTGTGTGTGTGTGTGTGTGTGTGTGTATGTGTTTACTGGGAATTGAATTCAGGACCTTGTGCTTGCCAGGTAGGTGCTGTGTTGCTGAGCTATATCCCTGGCCCTAATGATTCTTATAGTCTTCTTTAAAAAGTTTTTCTTAACTCAAAGCTGGATGATTTCTCAAAATACTGGATTTTTTTTTTACTGTAGGAAATTGTGAGCTTAACATACTAATCAAAACAGGGATATATTCTAGTCTACCTTTAATGTTATTATAGCTTAGTATGTATTTTAACATTGTGCAAGTGACAAAATTTAATTTTCGTGCTGTCCTGTTAGCTGAATTGAACTCTAAAATCTTTAGCCTTTAACATAATTTAAGAAAAGAATTCCTGCTTTTTCTTGTGGCAAGATAGGATATTACTGTCATGTCTAGCAATACCATGCTTCTGACACATCCCTGCAATAAGGTTTTTTGCATTACAAAAGAAAATGTAAACATATAACTGTTTTGTGTTAGTTTTACTTTACCAAATTATTTCTGAGAAGTAGGTTACTTTGCTAGCTTTCTGGGTTTTCTGGACTGGGCTTTGTCAGTGCCAAGGATGGTAGTGTGAGCTAAGGGGTGCTAGAATCCTGGTCTTGGAAAAATGGTTGCTGTCTTTAGCTTTCAAAAAGAAAGTTACTTTGCATTGGTTCCTTCTCCTTTGGAAGGACAGCTTTCCCCTGGGCATCAGTTATCTAACTCCCTGGGCAGTTTTGCCAAATATGAGAAATGAGACATGAAAAAGTCATGTGAATGATCTAAGCACTACTATTCAGCAGGAGGCCTGAAGACGGGGGCTGATCTGTCCTCCATTTGTGCCCAGTCTATCTGTAGCAACCTAAGTACAAAAGTTGAGAATAAACACTTTGAAACATTTGTAGTAATTTGACATTCCTGCTTTATCCAAGTACATAGTCATTTTCCCTACTAATTCATGGTTTTTGTAAATGTTTTGTTACTTTTTTTTCACAAAAGTATTGATGTGTGGTATCTTGAGGCAAGTGAAGTGGGGTGGGGTAACACTGGTCCTTTACCGCAGATAGAAACATTGGTCTAAGATGAGAGAGAACTATCACAGTAGACCCACACTATTAACTTAGGACTTCAGGGCTGTTTCCTTTTTCTTTGTTCCCCCTTGGAGACCTGTAGCTTTATCTGTGTCTCTCTGTGTAGTCATAGTCATGTTTTAATTTAAGTATTAAGTTTTTCACCATGGAGAAACTTTAGGGATTTGAATTCCACATTTCTTGTCAAATATACTTTCAGGTTCTTATTGTCATCATCGCACATTTAATTATAGTTTCCATATAAAAGTCAAGCAGTGGAGCAGTCTCAACGCTTTTCCTTTGGACCACCAAGAGAAAGGATAATGTAATTTGAATGTCATCTAGTTGCTTTTCACGCTTAGAAAGAAGACGTGGCATACTTAAAGACTACCAGAAAAGTAATTTCATCTCAGAGGTGTGTATTTGCTTTATTTTGTATGAATGTCTCTAAGAGCTCCTCCTCACTTTTTAATACCACCTGTGAGCTGTTCTCTTTTAAACATACTCATCACTTTAACATTAAGGAGGTTAGTAAAAATAACACTTTCATATAAAAAATGTCCTAATGTAGAGAAAAGAAATACACATATTTCTTTCATTGAATAGGACTTGTTTCAGTATTGGTATCCTGGGATCTGTGTTCTGGAATATATGTATACTGTAGACCTCTAATATGCTTAGAATAGGATTGCTTTGTTAAAAGAAAATATGTCTTGGAGGAGGCGAGGAGTTGATTTTTTAAATAAAAGTAGTAAGAAAGGGTAACAATGTTGTATGTTTTAGGTAGAGTGCTAGATTGGGTAAAAGTTTAATTCAAAAGATTTTACTGTTATGTTAGACTGTGCAGGTAAAATGATTAATAAGATATGTCACTGCCTTAAAGACTTTATAGATTAGTAGAGGAAAGAGATGTAAATATCAACTCTGAGGCAGATTGATAGAGTCATTACTACAAAAAATATAGATGTAGAAAGAAGACAGTTAAAATTGGAATGGAGACAGACTTGGTAGTCATTTGAGCCAGATCTGGGAGAACAAGGTTTCTGATATAGGAAACACTAGAGTAATCATGTTTCAAATTCATGAAATAGCCTCATAAAGGGATGTATATTAGTTAGGACCCTTTCAATGCAGGGGGCAAGGGAAAAAAAACGCCTAGATTAAACCAGTGCAAGTGAAAACCAGAAAGGGAAGTCACGGGTTCGCCTGAGAGAGAAGTGTGGAGCTGCCTCTTGCTTGATGATCACGTAGATCAGGGGCTGCTCAGACTGCAGTGAGTAGTCTCACTCCCTGCTTTCTATGTATCTTCCCATGGGCGCTTGTACCTGTAAGATTGCTGTGGCAAAGAGGACTCCCGTTAGCCACCAGCAGCTTCTAGGATATTTTCTACCAGCTTAGCAACCCCCACGGAAACAGATTTCTCAGTAGTTGCAGTAGAAGTCCTTGGCTTGGGTCATGTGTTCATTCTAAGTCACTCACTCACTTTGGTGTGTGTGTGTGTTTTGCCCCAAGTGGCCTGGGCTGGATCAGTGCCGCTAAGAGAGTGCAAGGATGGGGACAGTTTCAACCTCCTCTTAGCCACATGGAGACTGGGGTGGTGCCGTTCTCTAAATGCAAATTGAGGTACTCTTGAAGAACAGGAAGTTGAGAGCAGTCAAACCTAGGTATCCATTACAAGGCAGGGTATCTGCATGACTAGGCTTAAGTTTTATAAAAAGCCTGTTTAGAGAAAAGGGACAAGTAAATGTTTGAGACAGATAGTGGCCTTAGTGACACAGCCAACAATGGGTATTTTAAATTCATTAAAGGAGAATAATGTCCCTACAGAATGAGTTAAAATCCTTATTCAGCATGTTGAATTTTGAATTGATTTATAGAGAGCTGTAGGCCAAAAGAAAAAAGTTGAAGCTAACGGTACAGACCGCCTTATCTATCTATCTATCTATCTATCTATCTATCTGTCTGTCTGTCTGTCTACCTATCTACCTATCTACCTATCTACCTATCTATGCTAGGAGATTGAACCCAGAACCTTGTGCATATGACACAAGGACTCTACCACCGAGTTACATCTTCAGCCCAATTTTTATTAGATCTTCAAACTTTTAAGGGCTGATTTTCAACTTAGCAAAAGTTTTTGGTTTTTTTAATCTTTGCTATTTGGCTATCATACTCATTTCTCAGAAAGTATCCCTATCAGTGTATAGATAGAAAAGATTAAACAGGTAAACAAGTTGCTTTTAATTTTTGGCACAGATATGAAAGGGGAGAATTGTATAGATGAAATAAAATTAGATATTTATACTGTTTGAATATAATTTGTCTCGAATAGACCTGCCTTTTATTTTTGTTATTCCTTTTCTAATTTGTGTTATTTAAGAATCAGTCGAGGCAGTTCACAAGGATACATTTAATATATCAAGGTTTTAAAAAATGAATTGGGAAACCAAGGCAGAGGGAAAGAGTATACAGGAAGGAAAACAGTGAAGCTGGGATTAATTTAAGTGCGTACCACAGGGCTGTAGCTTTTGCTGGAGATCGACTGCTTATTTCACCCTGAGCTTTCTATCAGCCAATGCAAAGAGGGAAAACTGATTAGGTAGAAGATTTATAGTGTTTTTGATGTAAAAATATATCAGGTACTAAAGAGAGCTGCAGGTTTTAGCAGTATCAGGATCTAGTGAAATTTCTCTTAAGGGGGCTCATAAAAGGATATCATATAAAGATGTCTTAAGGGTTTTGTAGTAACTAAAACTCCTAAACGTTAATTCAGTGATGCTCTGAAGTTCTTAAAAGATCTGTTAATATAGATACATAGCATAATGGCTACAACACAGTTGTAGCTATTATTTGTGGCATCAAATAACAGACTAGGTCAGGGGTTGACAATCAGTGCCCCGTGGGGCAAATTTGGCCTGCTGCTAGTTTTATAGATCCTTTTTTATTGGAAGACAGACACACCCATTTGTTTGCAATAGTCTATGGCTGCTTTCATGTTATAACAACAGCAGTAAGTGTAGTAATGTGATGTTTAGATTAATAATGGGCCAAATATACAGTGGTGGTTCCATAAGGTTATATCTCCTACTGACACTGTATTTTACTTTGTTTTTTTTTTTTTTTTTTTTTTTTTTTTTTTTTTTTTTTTTTTTTTTTTTTTTGGCAGTACTGGGGATCGAACTCAGGACCCTGCACTTGCTAGGCAAGCGCTTATTCCACTGAGCTATATCCCCAGCCCCTGTATTTTACTTTGTTTAAGTACACCTTGTTATGTTTGCACAACCACAAAATTGTGTAAGGATTCATTTCTCAGAATTTGTCCCTACCAGTAAGCAATGCACAACTGTTGTTGTGACAGAGATCACATGTCCCACAAAGCCTAGGGGCCTAGCTGACCCTTTACTGAAAAGATTGCCAACCCCTGGCATAGATACACAACTTGCTGATTATTTTGCTTAAAATTAAGACAGCATATAAAGTGTCTAGAGCAGCAGGGTTCAACTGGTAGGCCAAGTTCCAGATTTGGCCTGTAGATTTTGTTTGACCAAATCAGTATTTGTTTTTTTTTAATTTGTGTGAATATAGACAAACTTAGACTTCCTCCATTACTGGAAAATTTGGATGAATCAGCAATACAGGCTGTACACAGTGTTCGTCTTCCTCTTTACATGCACCATCTCCATCCAGTTTATAATTCACACTGCTCTGTTATCTCCTAGTCCTTGCTTTTTCAAAGACATTTTTGGCCCTGAATTAGAAAAGTACCTGAGCTGCACATAGTTTAGTTATGTTCAAATATATTATTTCTTATAATTGTCCTAGACAGCACAGCAATTTAGGACAATTTTCTAACTTCTGTTAGGAGTGTAGTTTTGTTGCCGCATGTAGATATGGAATACATGCTTTTAACCAGTAGAGCTAGAGGTACAGTTGATATTTTTTAGGAAGATAAGGGAGTTGTTAAGGACATGTGCCTGTATGGAAGACCAGCACACCTGTATGTGAAAATGGGCTAAGAGATTTGGCCTGGATAGAGGCAAGCTTAATTTTCCTCAAAAACTAATTCTAGTTCTATCCCAACATAAAGACAAATGTGTAGTTGAGGACCAAATGACAGGTCTGTTACGTTTACTATTTTGGCTTATCAGTGGTCATGTTCAACAGAAGTGATAATGGGTTAAGCTAGTACTACTATATAAATAAAGATTGAACAAGAAAATATTTATCAGTTTAAACAAGGAGGGATAAGCGTTGTGGGGAATGAGTCAAAACACAAAATTTAATTTGTTATGGGAGAGGAGCTAGAAATGAAGAATAAAACACAGGGGGCTTGTGCTTTTCTGGGGAGCTTAGGTCTGAGAAGGACCCAATTCGAAGTTCGTTGGTTGACCTGAGGGTGAGGCAGGGAAGAGTGAGAGTAACTACCTACAGGGAACACGGAAAGAACCAGCGGTGGACTTCGTGATCATGTGAAGGGTGAACCCTGACTCAGGTTCTTTTCTTGTGGCAGCAATACTATCTGTAAAGAAAAAGGGAAAGGGGAGGAGAGAGACCAAGTCTTTTGAACTTGAGGGAATATTGAGAAGATAAGTCAAAGCTATTTGAGAGGGAGTCTGAGATAGGGAATAGAGATACGGAAAATCACAGATTTATTTGCCTAAACATGTTGAATGTCAGGGAAAGATAAGGCTTGCCAGAGATGGTAGGAGATGGATTAGGCTGCTCGCAATAGAGACATCTGCCCTGACTTTCCTTACAGGTAAACCAGAAAAATCGCTGCTTTTGTTTCAAAAATGTGATTCTAATTTCCAGAATTTTAGAAGCCATTAATTACTTTCACTTAGTGTGATTATATAGTCATCTTGGTAGCTTCCCCTGGCATTCCTTTGAATGCTAACGTGGTTGTAGGCTTTTGTTTTGTTTTTATTGTCTGTTTTCCTCTTTGTAGTTCAAGTATTGTGTTATGTTACTACATTTTGCCCTGGCAGCTGAAATAATATTATATTAAGCAATATTCAAGGCAAACAAGATATACTTCTAGTATCTCTATACTATATTTTCAGGTGCTTTAAAGAGGACAAGCTTTGTATTTCATCAGTTCAAGGATGAATGGGCAGATATTGTATCATAAATACCTTAGTTTAATCCTGCTTTGACACTGTTGACTTTGGAAAAAATTATCTCTAAGCCTTAGTCTCTTAACTTGTTACAATAGGAATAATTATAGTATCCACAAGCCCAGTGTTAGCTCTCAGCAATAATAATATTGCAAGATGAGTGTCCAGTGGATTGGATGTTTAACTTGATTTTAGTGCATATTTTCTCTGGATTTTTTACACATATTTGAACATTGTTAGTTGAAGTTGTATTGGACAATCTTGCATTTAATTCTTTAATATTGTAAGTAGTTACTAAAAGGTAACTTGATAATGCTATAATAGTTTTACAATTCAACTTTTATTGTAACTATGACAGATATATCCATGTGGTGGTTCATACATGCCATTATGTATATTAAATTTCAGTTAACCTTTTGAGGTGGGTGAATTATACAGGAATCCTGTCTATCAGGCAGTAGAAAAGTAGTGAAACAGTAGCATATAAATTTGTTCAAAATAGGCTTTAAGCCTGAGAGCTATTTTCTGGATTATTGTGCTAGAGGCCAATGGAATCAAAATGTAAATAATCTTGATATTCTGGATGCCTCTGTTCTTTGGTTGGCTCTTTGCATACTTGATGAGCAAAACAGCCAAAGTACACAGTTATTATGGAGTTATGTTAAGATAAAATTTTATAAATATATTACTGTATATTTTTAAGGTACTAGGAAATAGCTTTAAGAGAACTTGTTTGTGAATCCTATTCTATAAAATAAAGAGTTGTTTTTTGTGACAGTCATGCCTTATTTTAAAAATCAAGTTCTTACATGTTTAAATTTTTAGAAGAAACTTATTTTGTGACTGTATGTTTTATGATTAATAAAGTCTTAATCTTATTGCCTTGAATTGCCTTGAATTATCAACTAGAATTCTACTGCTGGTATCTGCATTTTTCTTTTGCATGATAAACATGTCTGAGAAAGAAGCATTATTCTTTATATGTATGATATTTGGACTTAATATAATGATATCAGTCTAAAATTGTTCCACATTATATTTTTTAGTACTGTTTTCCTACTCATTGGGCTTTAATAATGTGTTGGTTATCAATAACCATTTCTTCTCCCTTGACACTATTTTGAATCTTTTTCTCCTTCCCTACTGATATTCATCTAAAAATATGTTTTAGTGGATCTTTAAGGATATAGAAACCTATTGACTTCTGTAAATACAGAAGTGTGTGAGTTAGCTATACTCCTCTGAGACTGTAAAAATCAGTGCTAGTTGGTACATGGGTTGAATAGCTATTTATCCACAAATTATGGTGGAGGAATAAGTAGTAAGAAGTTAAAATGTTGATTTCCATTTTAATGTTTTTAAGTGTTTTAGACAAACTATTTGAAGTATAACTGTGTAATTTTTATTACAGAAGGAAAAAGGAGTTAGGTTTAGTTTAGGTAAAGCACATCTTTCTGATGAATTTTTCCATCACTGTGGCTGTTAGGGTCCACAACAAGGGTTCAGATAGAGCATCGAGCTTCTTTTGGCATTTCCTATTCTTCTGTAACATGCTAGAAAAGATACAATATTAGAAAGGTTTCAGGAAATATTGATCAAATTAGTATATACTTGTGATTTGACTAATACTTTTCTAGAAGCCTTATAAATTCAGTCCTAGCTTTTGTTTCAAAAAAACTAACCATAAGATTTTTTTTACCTTATCAAATTTATTAATGAAATCTAATTGATCTGTCACTGACTGGTACTTGAGACAAAATCCGAAAGCCATCTGTCAGTGTAATTGCTCATATATTAAGTGCATCAATACACACTTATATTGTAAAATTGTACTGTATATTCTTAGGTTAAAAAAGGCAACAGTGAATTTTCTCTCTTTAATATCTTCATGTTCATAATTTTCTTATCTCAAGAACTGACATAATAAAACTAGAGTGATATGAAACAGCTTTATATATTCATAAGTGATGGTAGGTCAAAGGACAGTGAGAATAAACGAAACAATTTCCTCAGTATAAGCTTTTCTAGTTTCTATAGCACCATCTTGCATTTCAAAAGTCAGGTAGGGCACATATGAAATTTCTCATAGTTGCATAAATTAACAGAATATGCTTTGATTTCAACATGTCTTGAGATGTTGCTATTTCTTTAGCATTGCTTAATTAGCACAAAATGGGAAATATTTTTTGGTGAATTAAAATGTGATTTTTTTTTAATAAATCATGCAAGTTGCTTAGTAAATCATGCCATCATTGTATGTAACTGTTATCTAGCCATAATTCTGCCTTTGGAAAATATACAGAATTTTAACAAATACCAACATTGAATACAGAACAAAAGGAAAAAGTAGAAAAACAGATAGTCTCTCCCTTCCCCCACAACAGAGCTATTACACAAATGCCTTAGTATTTATTGCATGTGTATCTTATGCGGTTGAATCAAGTAGTCAAATACTTCACTATGGCCTATGATAAAAACTGAAATTCGGTTCTGCTTTTTTACTCTATTTTATCACTCCTCACTAACATGGGAACTATTTAAACCTTGCAGATTTCACTGGCGTGGTATTTAGAATCTGTTACTAGGGTATCGTAGGAAGGATGTAGTGAGTTGGTGGTAATTGATTTATCCCCATCATACTGAACCTCCCGCTCTTCCACTTTGTCCTCCCTTGGGCAATAATCACAGGGCTGAGCTGCCAATCTGTAGACTTAATTTTTTCCAGCAGTACCATCTGGCTCCTTGGCACCAGAGAATATATTGGTTCTTTGTGGTTGCTACTGAATTTGTCATGTTGTTAGACATCTTGTAGGGTGTTTCTTGCTATTTGATCCTAATTTTATTTCAACTAATTATTGATTATTATTTAAGCCATCTTCTTTTGTGATTTCCAAGGGCATAAGCAGGACTTTGTTGTGAAAATAGAATGCACCTAAACAAATTCTGAGTGTCAGCCTGAAGATTCTCTTCCCTGTATTGTATCCTCTCTAGTTCCTTAGTAGCTCTCCCTTTCAAAAGAGATTAATGTATAGTTAATTGTAGAGGTTCTGTTTCATTCTGTTTTAAAATTATTTGGATGTATATTTAAAACCCTGTTATGACTGACATCATGTCCCAATCATGAATATCTAGAAATCTTTATCAGTAGCAAAGATAACCTCCTAACATCCGGAAATACTTTATCTCCATTTTAAGAATGTCCACTTGTGTACACCTTGCATTTTATTTTGTAGATGAGATGGTTTTACTGCTAGGTCTAGTAACATCTATAAACAATTTTCAGAATAATTGTGAAATGTCCATCTGAGTTTTGGTAATTAAGAACAATTACCAAGCCCATATTTCCATAGACTTTTGCAGTTTTTTTCAACTATACATTTTTGATGAAGACAAAAATTATTTGGCCTATTCATTTTAAAAGTAAATATCATAAAAATAATTTCTGAAATTCTTGAAGAATTTACATATAAATTAGATAATTTTGACAAGTGTTTATTTTATCATATCTGATAGTATTTATTTTCAGTGGAACAGTATAGCCATATCTTGTGGAAACTTTGGGGAGTTATTCATTCATATGAGTGTTTCTCCTGAGTCTAAATTTTGTAATCAGATGATATGTAATTTATGTTGCTTGCTAATAATGATAGGTTATTGATGTATTAGAAATATTACTTTGACTCCTTTTTGTTGTGGACAGGAAGGTATTTAGATATTTTAAACAGTGATTGAGCTAGGATTATTTTAATACCACCATATTAGAAGCCTACTAACAATGAACTGGATTTTGTAGAATATTTTCAGAATGTTACATAAAATATACAGCTAAATTGCTATATTTTGGCTGAGATGTGATGTTAAAATCCAGCTGTTTATAATATTTTAGTTTTAAATATATAACAAAGAGGAGCAATAAATGTCACTCTGTAAGAAGAGCTAAATCAGATGTCAGTGAAATGATTCATGTGCTAACTGGAATAGTTAACATGCATTTTACTCTACTGTCTAGCAGGAGGAGGTGGGCTGTAGAAAAATGAATTCTTCACTAAATAATTTACAACAATTATATCAAATTTTAATAACGAGCTAGGAAGGCATACATATGATTCATGTTCTCACAATCACCTACATTAGAGATTAATTGTGCTTTCTTTAAACAAAAACGCACTCATAAATGTTTTTAATTGGTAGCTCATGATTATTTTTATATTTACAGAATAGTATCATTTGATCAGTTTTTGGCTATAACTTAATATGAAGCTCAGATATCACAGCTAATCTGTTGTCTCAAATGCCAGCTCATTAGAATTTGCCCCTAATATAAAAAAATGCTCTGAATTTTTGTTGGCTTTATCTTAACTGAAATATGTAAAGGGGACAGTAGAACATTTTTCTTTGGAATCACAGAGAGTTCAGTGACCTTTCTGTGGCAAATTATGTAGAAAGAAAATATTTATATTCATTTAAAATAACCTCCGTGAAGAAATAGTCTCATTACCCTGTTTGATCAATTTCTTGTAGCCTGAGCATAGCATGCTGCTACTGCCATTGGCTGATGGACTACGCTGAGCGGTGGCTAATGGCAATGGTGCTCATCAGGAAGGGTTCAGCCAGCGGTCAGCAGCAAATAATTCAAGACTGTTTCTAAGTTTGTGGCTGGTGGAATTCGCTTCTTGCCCCAAGCCAGCGGCATTGCTGAGCTGGGCTATTTGATTACAAGAGAGGCATATTTGCTTCTTAGCAACTGCACATTTGCACACCCCATAGTCCTCTACTGCCTCCAAAGGTTTTCCTTTTGTGATGGTAGATAATACTTTATTGTTGATTGACAGACAAAAGAAGTCCAAATACAAGGCAAGCTTATAGCCATTTTTGTAGTTGTTGCTCGATTTAAAAATTTTCAGCTACATATGCCATTTTGTGAAAAAGTATAATGCAAACATGTATAGCATATAAATAGACCTGGAAACCCCAGTGTGTTAGAATTTTAATGTGCACATTAGCAGAAGTTTGCACAGCCTGAATACAATTGAATACTGTTACCTTTTTTGTCCAGCAGGACCAGTGGTAGAAAATTAAGTTCTGACCCTAGTATATGTAACATATAGTGACGCTCTGAGTATATGTGCCTTTCAACTAGAATTAATGCTATGTAAAACTTAATTAATGCTGTTGAAAGAAAAATTAATGTTAGTAAAGTTTCTAAATAGGCTTTGCATGTTTAAGAAGTAATTTTTATATGAGAAGTCAAATTTTGAATTCTGAACACATTGTCAGTATAGAATTTGGAACATGGTTCTCACAGGAATGAATGTGCAGAAGAAAATGTGTGCCTTTAGTAGGAGACAAGGGTATTTATAACCTGGCAGTTAAGAAACAAGCAAGAAAAGATAAATTTAGGAAGGACAGTCTGAGTTTTATGATCCTAGGAAGCCAGGACTGGAAAAAAGTTTTTAAAACATGGTTTTATGGCTTTTCTCACTCACATTAAATGGTCAGGACTTCAGGTCTGAGATTTTTAGAGGAAAGTGGTATAAAAGTGTTAGGACCATAAATGATATTAATCTTACTCTTGCGCTCTTTTTTGGTGATCGGGTTTTAGAAAAAATATATCTATTGTACATTAAAGGAATAGTGCAAACACCGCTTGAGCCAATATATTTTGATATACGTAATTTAAATAGTTTATATAACTTTTTGACATAATTTATAGTAAAATGAAATTACAGATGTAAGATAAATATAGGTCAGTTTTTAATACAGCTCTGTGATGTTACATTTAGAACATACAGTGCTGCTTTTCTATTTAAAGGGTGTTTGTTCTCTTTTTGTCTCATAAAGTTTATGACAGATATGAGAGGTATTATAATTTAAAATGAGCAACAGAAAGTGCATTGGTGTGAATTTTCCAGTTAGCAGATCTTGCGGTTTGTTCTGTGACTTGGGGAAAGTTAAAGCCAGTGCAGACATTAACATAAAGTGTATACGGGCATACATATAACACGAAGTGTATACTCTTATTTTTCAATAAAAGGACCTCAGGGCATATCAGTATGCGTAATATGACCATCACCATATTGACTTACTAATAAATAACCACTTTAGTGGCAACCTAGAGTCTAAAAAAGGGAAAAGGAGTGAGTCTGAGTGATTTGACATTGCAAGGCAGTAATACAGCCTATCGGATCAAGCAGCTGCCCCTTTGCAATTTCAGTTAATGTATTTAAAATAGTTCTTTTAAAAATAAATTGGAGCTGTGGGAGGAAATGGAAAATACTTTAAGAATGGTTTTTAATTGTTTAAAAATTAACATGCCTACAAGTAAGTTACCAAAGTTAGGATGTAAATTTGATGTCATATAAATTAGGATTATAGCTTTTTGCTAACATTTTATTTATAAGGTAAATTATGGGAGTGTGATGTAATAAGGAAAATGTGCTTTAAATTACTAAACTCTCTTACAAATAGTTGCAAAAGTGGCATTTAAGAGCTCTGATCGACTACACTGAAATTACTTGTATTTGTCTACATCATTACATAGCATTTATTGTTAAGTTCCTTTTCTTCCTTTTTTAATAGCTTCATAGTTTTTTTGGGGGGGAGGGTATGCAGCAAAAGGCAGTTTCTTACCAGGACTTTATAGTGATTGTCACCTACAAATAGAGAGATCTGTTTTATTAACTAGGTTCTTCCCTCTGTTTTTTTATAAAATATAAAAAATACAAAGTGATGTACAAAAGTGTGACAAATGTTTTCAACTCAAGTTTTAACATGTAGGTCCATTTAGTAGGGGAAAAGTGGAATAGGGACAAATTTAAAAATTTAAAGTTTCTTATGTGTTCTTTCTAGGTCAGGAAGATACAGGAATAGGGAAAGGAGCAAGGTGGTACGGTTTGGGAAGGTAGGATTTTGTTATCTGTTCTCCAGAAATTTAAGTGCTCAGTTGGGTTCCTTCAGTCTTTAAAATCAAATCAATAGGTAAAATATGTCAGAATGAATTTTAGTGGTATGCATGGTGAATCACAGTTTTACTATTAAAGAAGTTATGGTCCAAAGAGATTAGGTGATTTGCCCAAGGCCACAAACACAGTGAGTAATGATGAAGCTGAGGTAGAAGTTCAAGTCCGTTGTTTTCTTTAAAGTCTATGATCTTTTCCGTACAGGACGCTAATACCTGTCTTGCAGTAGTATTCATTGTGGAATGGCTAAACCTAACATATGCATTCTTACATATTATTATCATCATTTGTTATGAGAACACTTAAAATTGGTCCTCTTAGCAATATTCAAGTGGATAGTATGATTAATTTATGAATATTCTTCCTAAATGAAATTCTTTGTTCTTTGACTAACATCTTCTCAATTCCTCTACGTCCTCAGCCTTTGGTAACCACCATTTTACTCTCCGCTTCTATGATTCCAACTTGTATATGTGTGTGTGTGTATGCATTTGTGTGTGTGCGTTGCTAGGCACTGAACTCAGGGCTCTCATCAGTGTAACTCTATGTGCTCTACTACTCTAGGATTAGATCTACATCCCAAGCCTTGTTATTTTCAAGATAGGGTTTTGCTAAATTGCCTAAATTGTTTCTAATTGTAATTTCCTTGTCTAATTGTTTTCTAATTTGTCTAATTGTCTAACCTTCACCTTATGCTCCTCATGTCTCAGCCTCCCACTTAACTGGGATTACAGGCTTTCGCCACCATACCTAGTCAAGCTTGGCTTTGTAATACTTCATATAGGTGAAATCATGCAGTATTTATCTTTCTGGGTCTGACTTACTTCACTTAACATAATGTCCTTTACGTTCATATGTGTTACACATGACAAAATTTCTTTTGAAAGATTTAATAGTATTTCATTGTATAGATGTACGAATTTTTTTTCCCATTCATCTGTTGAAGGACACGTGAGTTGATTCCTCATCTTGGCTATTATGAAAAGTGCCACAGAGAACATAGAAGTGCAGATATCTCTTTTACATATGATTTCATAACTTTAGGAAAATATCTACCAGTGGGCTTTCTGGGTCATATGGTAATTCTATTTTTAATTTTTTCAAGACTTCCATATTCTTTTCCGTAATGGCTACAGTAATGTTTATATTTTCACTGATAGCGTGTGGGAGCTCCCTTTCTCCATTTTCTTTCTAACACTTGTTATCTTTCAATCTTTTTAATAATAACCATTCTAGAAGGTATGAAGGAATATCTCATTTTTAAAAATTTACATTTTTCTGATCATTGGTGACAGTTTTGATACAAATACTTGTGGGCCGTTTTTATTTCTTCTTTTGGGAAATGTCCATTTAGTTCCTTTGCCCACATTTAATTGGCACTTCTCAAAAGTACAAATTGCCAATAAATACTTGAAAAAATGTTCACCATCCCTGGACATTAGGTAAAGGTAAATTAAAACTACATTAAGAAAAAAACCCCAAAACTATATTACGGTACCATCTTACCCCAGAAAGAATGGCTGTTATGAAAATATTTAATAGTAACAAATGCTGGTAAGGGTGTACAGAAAAAAAGAACTCTTCTGCATTGTTGGTGAGGATGTAAACCAGTATAGCCAGTATGGAAATCAGTGTAGACATTCCTCAAAAAACTAAAAATGGGAATTCCTTTTCACCCCAGCTATCCGTACCCTTCTAGGTATTGTCCCAAAAGAGTTAAATCATCATATTACAGGGACACACACATACACTTGTCTATAGCCATACAATTTATAATAGCCAGATCTTGGAAACAGCATATAAGTCCATCAGCAGATGAATAGATAAGGAAAATGTGGTATTCATACACAGTGGAGGACTGCTCTGCCACAAAGAAATGCAAATTTGAGGCATTTATTGGTAAATGGATGCAACTCGAGAACAATGTTAAGTGCAATGTCAGACGCACAATCTTAAATATCACATGGTTTCTTTCATATGAGAAATTCAAGATAAATGAGTATATATATATATGGCAAATAGGAAATAGAAGTTGAAATAGTTCTCCAGATTAACTTTTATTTATTTCAAGAATATTTTAATATACATGTTAATTTGTTTCATTTATACTAGTTGCTCTGAGTTCATTGAAGACAGAGCTTTGTGTTATTATCTGTTTGTTTTATCTTTGAGTCTCTTTTGTCTGTACCTTGTACTCTGAGTACCTACTTTTAAGATTATGCTACGCAGTGTGTTAACTATTTTTATTCTTAGTATTTTTTTAAACAAATTTCATTTTTTTTCATACAAAGAACCAATTCACCTGGAAAAAAGGATCTTGTGCTTTAGAAACAAGTTTAACTTCTTCCTTTCCAATTTAGATTTTTTTTTATTTTTTGCTCTTGCCTGAGTGCCCTTATTGGGACTTCCAGTACTGTTGAGTACTGTGGTGAAAGTAGCTCTAGGGCGTATTTTAGAAGGCCTTTACTGTGTTGATATACAGTCCCTGTGTGCTTAATTGGTTGAGCTACTTGGTGTCTTTAAAGTTCATTTTCTCATTAGATTAATATAAGCATAATAATATTTATAGCAGTGAGTTATTGAGGTAAAAATGAAAGTTTATGCAAATTTGCTTTGTGAATCTGAAAATGTTTTAGCATAAGGAATTGTTTTTCTAATTTAATACATGCTGATCTCTATGTCTAGGTAGCTTGAAGAATTTGAGTTCATGTTTTTTTGACTTTTTGTTTGAGACAGGGTCTTGCTATGTAGTTCAGACTGGCCTTAGACTCACTGTGAGCCTAGGCTGACCTCAGACTTGTAGCAATCCTCTTGCCTCAGCTTCTTGAGTGCTGGGATTATAGAGAACATGCAACCACACCTGGCCATGTTTTAAATTTTTAACCATGGGAATAATGTTGTCTTTTTAGTTCTAAAAGGGACTTAGAAAGTCATTTATTTAGCATACTACTTCTTTATCTTATAGGTGAACTCTTCATCATAGAATGGTTTGGTGGCTTCTCAAAGTCATGTATCTAATGTTACCACATTACTCAAACTACCATTCATTGAACTTTAATATCAGGCACTGTGCTGGGTATTTTAATCCACATAACATCTTGGTATAGGAAGTATTACTCATTATGCTGTTAAAGAAATTAAGATTTAGAGCAGGCACATAGTTAGGAAGCCGGAAAGCCAAAATTCAGACTGAAATCTGACTCTGGTGTCTGTGTTCATAGTACAGTATAACCTACCTTCCCAATTCTATGTCCCAAACTTCAGTCTTTTGATACCAGTTAGTGAAACATGATCTCAATCACATCTATAGTTTCTTTAAAGATTCTGTTAATGTTAACAAGTATAAAGTTTGAGTCATTTAAGTAACTATTTTTGAAAAAATGAATTTTGCCCAGGTGTACAAAAGGGAATCCTATGTTCATTTTTTTTAAATGGAATCCTTTCATAAGAATAGGTAAGAAAATACAGTAGTTGATCCAGATGTTAGGAAAATAAAATGCATTGTAAAGCTATAATCACCTAATTAATTTTTCAGTGTGATGTTGTATATGTGTAATGTTATATATCGTAAGAAAGAATACTTGATTGTTTCAGTCATTAAGAATTAATGATTATCCTGTTAGGAAATAGGAAGCATTATCCTATTAGGGAAATATAAAGTAAGGCAAGGTCCCTGCCTGTGGTCATGTACATTAAAAACTGCACAACAAAAAGTAATAGCAATGTAATATAAACTATAACATATATGGTAAGAAGCTAATGGTGATGTACTATAAATTATAAAATATGTGATGAGACATGACTAACCCAATCGTGTATATAATATTTGACATTATACTGTGAACTCATTGAAGGAGTGATAATGAGAGTCAAGGATCTTTGTTAAGTGAGAGAAGGAAAAAAACTACAACAAACGGTTAAGGGGAATCAGGGTCACGTAATGTCATAGAGGAGAAAGAGACATTTTTAGTTTACAAACTGATAGAGTCAGAAACAGCAGAGAGATTATTGAATATGAGAATTAACAACAGATGATAGAAGCTGATCTCAAAGGGACTGAAATTATTTTTTGATACATGATTGTTAACTGAAGTTCACATTCCATTCAGATTTCCTTAGTTTTTACCTGATGTTCTTTTCCTGTTGTAGGAACTTATCCAGGATTCCACAGTAGATTTAGTCCTTGTGTTTCCTCAGGCTCTTTTTAGCTGCGATGCATTCTGAAACTGTTTTTGGTTTTGATGACCTGATAGTTTTGAGAATAGTTATCTTGTACAGTATCCCACACCTGGGGTTTGTCTGATGCTTTTCTTATGATTAGAAGAGGGCTATAGGTTTTTGGAAGGATGATGATAAGAAAGAAAGCATCATTTTCATCATTCTTATCAAAGCATGTACTTTTATAGTAATATGGTTGATCACTTTTGATATTAACCTTAATCACATGACTGAGATAGTGTTTGCCAAGGTTCTCCACTGTAAAGTTACTCTTCTCTATTTTGATTATTTTTTGACTTTTTACTTCAATATAATTTATATTCACAGGAAATTATAAACATAGTGCAAGAGACTCCTATAAACATTTTACTCAGATTCTTTTTATCTCTATCTCTCTCTCTACACACACGCATGCACACACACACACACACACACACACACACACACACACACACAGTTTTTGTTCAGGACTATTGAGAAGATGTTGAACATTCTGTGTCCCGTTGAAAGCAAATGGGTTGTGCATTTTTTGGTGGGACTCCCATGAAACTGATGTTGTGATGTTGGATATCACATCGAGGGAC
The DNA here is from genome assembly GCA_004027595.1 of Dinomys branickii. Classification (NCBI taxonomy): domain Eukaryota; kingdom Metazoa; phylum Chordata; class Mammalia; order Rodentia; family Dinomyidae; genus Dinomys; species Dinomys branickii. Next base: position 16,409 of record PVLD010006082.1, on the reverse strand, counting down.
ACTTGATTGTTTCATATTGATATGTTAATTTTGATCACTCAGCTAAACTGATGTCTTCTACTTGAAGTTACTACTTTTTCATTTGTAATTAATGAGTAAGGATATACTTTAGGGCTATATAAACAGCTTGTCTGCTTCTCATAAACAAGAATTATGAATTCTCATATATTGGTTTCAATATTCATTGATGCTTTGCTAAGGATATGTTTACTAATTGACATTCCATTATATCCATTATAAGAAAAATGTTTGTTTGTTTCTTTCTATCAATATAGACATAGACTACCACCATTTACTATAATTACTTTGATGCTAAAATCATCACAGATCTGATTTGTGGTAACTCTTTCATATTGACATTTATGTTCTTGTAATAGATTCCTGTTATTTAAAAAATACTTCATATAGCAAGGTGTTCCAGCTCATTTTGTGCTTTCTCTATTCTAATCCTGTTAGGCTTTTCTCTAAGCTGTGGTTTCTCTTAGTGGAGAATAATATTTAGAAACCAAGATTTATGTGTCTCATGTGTTTGTGCTACTACTATATAATTTCTAGGCTTTTGTATTGAACAGTGTTATGGTTGATACATTGTGTCAACTTGGGGAGTCTAGAGGTTTGCCTGAGTGACCCAGCAGGAAGCCAGGGCACTTACTTTGTATACATCCTGAGCCTGTAGAAGAGGAGGGCATGGAGATTGTGTGAGAGCTACTCGCCCCATGGGTGGGGGTAGGCTGTTTACAATGTAAGGGAAGAAAAGAGGCTGCTTGCCCACCATTCCTCCCTTTTGGCTCTTGCTGCTTTGCTATCTTCTGCTGCCATGAACTGTAGCCCTCTGACTGCCTCAGAACCAGCCAAGTATGGACTGAAACCTCCACAAACTGTAAGCTAAGTAAACCTTTCCTTCCTTCATTTTGGGCATTGGGTATTTTGTCTTAGCAACAAGAGAAAAGTAACCAAGACAGACAGAAAAGGAAATATGTGTGTAATAACATGCATAAATATGTTTTTTACATATATATGTTCATTTCTCTATCTTTTGGAAGAGGCACTGTGTGACTTCTGACACTAGATCATAAGCTTTGCATCTTTGTTCCAGCTCTCTCAGAATGCTTACTCTTGGGATATGTTTCCTGGCCTAAGTGTTAGGCTGTTCAAAGTCTAAGCCACACAAAGAGCCATGTGCTTGTGCTCTTGTTAGCAGCCCCAGATGAGCTGCAGCCTGTTGTGTCAGTTTCCAGCCCTGTGAATAAGCTGTCTTGGATGTTCTGGCCCAGCTGAGTCTGCAGATGACTGCATCTCAGACAGTAGACAACACCATGTAGGTCTTATTATTCAGGTATGGTAAGGCCAGCGGGTCAGGAGACAACTGTCATTGTAAAGGTAGTTTGTTACAGTGTCCAAGAGAGGAAGGTACAACCACCACATAAAGCTGTGTTGGGAAGCACCAAGGCTGGTCAAGCAGAAGAGGAAACGAGGGGAAAATGTTGGTCAAGGCTTTTATTTAGTTTATGTGAGGAAGGCAAAGCAAGGCAAGGCAAGGCAAGGAAGGGTAAGCAGGTATATATGTGGCTAGTTTGAATTACTTCAGCAGGCTTTGTGGTAGAGTTTACCCTAGTTGTCTAGTTCGGGCCCTGGGGTAGTATGAATGGTTAGTGGCCCAGACGTCAACAGCTACATAGAAGGAGGTAACTATGCTACATATGGTATGACTTTTGTCTGCCACTATTTGTAATAAAAAAGTAATAGATTTTTGAATACCAGAAAGATGCTCATTTTAATATGACAGTAATTTATATTTTTGGAGCACTTACTATGTTAGGCATAAAGCTAAGTGTTCTATATTGATATTGTCTTTTAAGCCTTGTAATAGTGGTAGACATTTACACATGAGGAAGTTAAAGTGTAGAGAGCCTAGGTCATATGGTTAGAAAATGTTGGAACCAAAATTCACACCCAACCATTATTACTCTAGAGCTTGCCTTGCCTCTTCTTTATTGTGGTAAAATACACACATAAGATAAAATTTACCACTTTAACCACTGTTAAATTATTAGTATATATTTGTGATGTAGTGATTATATTTGGCTTGAGGGTTTGATTTACATACATATTAGATATTTTTACTCCCACATCACTTTGACCATTTTTAAGTGCACAATTCAATGGCATTAATTGTATTTCTCAATGTTGAGTAACCACCAAGAGTATTTCCAGAACCTTTCAGCGTCTCAAGTAGAAACTCTATCCCATTAGACAGTAACTCCCTGTTCTCCTTCCTGTCCGCTCCTGTAACCTCTGTTCTACTTTCTCTCTCTGAGTTTGGCTGTTCTCAGTGGAATAACACGTACTTGTTCTTTTGTGTTTGGCTGATTTCACTTATTGTGTTTTCAAGGCTTATTCAGTTTGGACCGTGTATCAGAATTTCATTCTCTAAGACCAATAACATTCCATTGTATTTATATGCTAAAATTTGTTTATCTGCTCATCTATTGTTAGACGTGGGCTTGTTTCTACCTTTTTTATTGTCATTATTATAGATCTTGCATTTTTAACCACAAACCTATGTAGATATATTATTTATTATTTTGTAGTGAATAGCCCCCAAACCTGTTTTTGTTTTATTATTTATTATTAAATGACAAACACCTTATTCTTGTATTTTCTGTGGGTTAGGAGTTTGGGAACACACTGAGAATGCAGTCAAAACAGTTGGAGCTGTATTTTCAAGGTGGTTCACTCGCACGGTTGCAGGATGGTGCTGACCCTTATCAGGAAGCCCCAGTCCCTTTTCACAGAGGCCTTTCCACTGGCTACCTGGAAGTCCCCGTGATAAGCTGACTGACCTTGTCTGTCAAGAGCCACGGAGAAGGTGTGCCCTTTTCATAACCTGTCCTCTACTCTCACATTTTATTCCTTTGAGCAAATCACTGAAGTTGACCTACATTCAGAGGGAAAGGGATTTAGGGATAACTCCACTTTTGACCTGAATATTGCCAAGGAATTTGTGAGCATAGTTCAAAACCAGCTCAACTGAGAAGCGTAAAGAAGAAAATAACTGTAGTTAACTGTAAGAATTCCTGCTAAAATGATGTATCTGCATGGAGGCATTTTCTGTTCATATAGGACCTCGTACTCTATGTATGACAGCCAGGCTACTGTTTGTATTTTTCTTTAAGCCTAGATCTTGTTGCTTTAAAGAGTTCATCAATATTAGCTCTATAAAACTTGACTCATTTACTAGTAATCTGTATTTCATTCATCTATTTTAAAAAGTGAATCTTTTTCTTTGATATGTGTGAGTTGAAAGTTATAGCAGCTTTTATATACCTCATTGTTTGATAGAAAATTATTTTTAAACTCAGAATTATGAAAAAGGGAAACTTTCCTAAAGAATTTGGTGAAATAGTTGAAGAATTGCCAGTTTTCCCCACAAACTGTGCTGGTGCAGTGGTTTCTCTCTTCTGCATACTGAACTGTGAGGAATTTTTATGTAGGATAGTTCACTTAGGACTTTCATTGTTGGATTCTAGGGCACAGAGTTTTAAGGAAAGAGACCTCTGCAGGATTCCTGAAATTTTTTTCTTATCTTGGGCAATTAACAGTTTAATTTCTGGTCAACCTACTTTTAGTCAAGGATAGTTGCAAGTTGTGCTTTTGCCTTTTTCTCACATGCAGAAGTTCAAAGTCAGGTAAAACTAAGCCTGTCCAACCTAGGGAGGGTTATCATAGAAACAGCAGGCAGGAACAGAAATTTAGCATTTCAGAAATAAGGCCCTAATTTCTAGCAAAGTCTGTTCAGTTTCTATCTGAAGTAGCCCAATTGCCATTATTCTATTCTTTTTCATGAAATTATTTCTGCAATGTATTGTTTAATATCTAGCCTTAAGAATTTTATGTAGGAATTTCACCATCCTAATTTTTAAATATAGGAAGTCCTAGCAAACATTCTTAGATCTCCTTCTGTCTGTCTGCCTTGTAAAAGATCCTTTTAGTTAAATGAAGCATCCTCCTTTAACGATGTCATTAGCTCAGATTGAAAAGACATTGCCTGCAGGGAAATCATTTAATTGAACTAAAGTGCCTCATTTCTGTACATCTTGGAGCAGTTCATTCAGTCCTATCTTCAGATTAGATAATTTATATCAGAGAATTTTTTCAACTCTGTAAATGATAAAATGTTAAGAAAAGTAATCTCCCTTTTAGGGTATTTTGGGGCTTCATAGTTTTGCATTTATATCAAACTTAGAATTGATGGTTCTTAAAATGTGGAATAAAGTCTTATTTTTCAGATTAGAAAGTATTTTAATTTATTAGACTAAATTATTCATGCATTTGGGTTATACAGGTTAGTGGCTCTAAAATAAATGTGACATATAGAAATGAACCAACAACTTTTAGCTTTTGAGATCTTTTCTACTGCGTTTTTATGTTTAAGTCAGGTTTATTTTTTAAATTAATTATATTGGTACACTTTTGGGGGCGGGTACTGGGAATCAAACTCAGGATCTCACGCTTACCAAGCAGGCGCTGCACACGGAGCTAAATCCCCAGCCCCTATCTTTACACTTTTGACATACGTAATATTCACATTCATCACAGGGAATTTGTACCTGTACATGTTGTATCTTAATTCTTTTTTTACTCATTCCCCACCCTTGTCTTCAATCCTTCTTCACCTCTCCCTTTACAAAATTTTGTTTCTGTCATTTTCCTTCCACCCTTTTTAGAAAGTCCCTACTTCCTCCCCCCTCTCTTGTTCCCCTTCCTGTTTGAACATTTTTTTCCTATTTCCCAATATCTATCATCCATTTTGGTCTTAATTTAACCTTTGGATTTTTCACACAAGGGAAACACTGTAATATTTAAACATGTGTTCCAATTTCTTTCACTTAACAGTATGGTCTCAAGGTGCATCCATTTACCCAAAAATGTCTCAAGTTTATCCTTCTTTATGGCAGACTAGTACTGCATATGGCATAAATACTTTATTTTCTTTATCCACTCTTCCACTGATGGCCATCTAAGTCAGGGTTATTGAGGGATAGTTAATATGCAGTAAAATTTATCTTTTAAGTTTACAATTGGATGAATTTTGTTCGATACATACAGCGAGGTCCCCACTATTACAGTGATGTCGTCCGGAACATCCCGCCACCCTGAGAGCTTCTCTGGTGTCCTTTGCAGTCAGGGCCCCGCTCCCCACCCCGCACCTTACAACCACTGACCTAATTTCTGCTGCTTTAGTTTTGCCTTTTCCAAAAGAGCTCATAAACAGCATATAGTTAGGAAAAGTCTGACGTCTTACACTCGGCATGGCATTTTTAAGATTTGTCCCAAGTGTTGCATGTATTTAAAGTTTGTTCCTTTCCTTTTAATTGTGGAGTGGTAAGCAGTTCGTTACATGGGTGTAGCACAGCTTGTGATTCCATTCACATTCTTGTTTGCTCCTTTCCATTTGACTAATATAAATAAAATTACCTTAAGTGTTTGTGTACCGATCTTTTTTGGAGGCTTATATTTTCCTTTCTCTTAGGAGAGAACTACTGTTCCATGCAGGATGTGTATGTTTCACTTCATAAGAAATTCAGTTTTCTGTTGTGGTTATATCACCTTGCGTCCCTATCACTTGCTTTGCATCTTAACCAGTGTTTGGCATGTCCAGTCCATCTTTTCATTTCAGTCCTTCTAGTAGGCTTGTCAGTGGTTTTACTACCTTTCATGTCTACTGTGTATTTATCTTATTTAGACCCCTAAATCCTAAAAATTTAAAAACAAAAATAGCAAAAATATAGGGTCTACCTGATTATTAGTTGAGTCTGTTTTAAGTATATTAGGTTGCTTTGGTTCATGGTTCTAAACTGATTATAGTCATATGAGTTTTGAAAAAACTTGCATTGAACTCAGGGTATAATCACTTTTGGAATTATGGGAAAAAGTCATCATTAGTCAGTCATGTTCCTAAACATGCTATATGATAATGCTTGATGAAGCAACATGTAACTCCTCATCTCTTAGAGTTTTCTCTGTTAAGAAATAGCTTACTAAATTTCTTTGGAAACTGTACATATGCTGAAACTTTTAAAAATTAAGACAATCATTAAAACCTCCATATAAAGTTAAAGAGTTATACCACTGCCAGGCATGGTGGTGCACACTCCTAATCCCAGCTCTCAGGAGGCTGAGGCAGGAGGATCACCACAAGTTTGAGGAGACCCTGTCTGAAAAAAAAGTTATACAAATGTACTACTTCTATGTATATTCCTTTAATAAAGACATTTCACCATATTTGGCTATTAAAATCTTACAGTTCCTCCTTGGAGATACTCTGGTATTTTAGCACAATAGTATTGCTATTTTGTAGGCTTTTATATAGTATGATTACTTAGTCATAATTTAAAAACCTTACAAAGAGTAAAATTCATCCTTTTAAGTTTAAAGTTTGATGAGTTTTGTTAGCTATATACAGTGGGTTCACCACTGCTACAATTGTATGATCCAGAACATTTCCATCACCCCCACAAAGTTCTGGTTTATCTACTTAGATTAGCATTGTTTTGAAAGGGGGAAAGTTATTTTACATAGAAATGAAGGGTGGGCAAATGTTCAAAGATCTCTTTACAATTTCTAAAACCTTGATGAGCAACTTTATCCTGGGTACTTTAAAAAACTTGTAAGTGGCAGGATATTAGTTTAAAAAGCAGATATAAAATATTTTATTAAAGTAACCAACATATGAATGCTTTTATTGACATAGGAAGTAGTAACAAGTAGAACAGTATATTAACTCACATAGTAATTGAATAATAGCTCCTGAAAACTTTTCTCATTATTTCTTCTGAAAGCTGGTTGGTCTTAAGTAACAGTACTTAATAGTTTCCTGTATCAATATGTTCCTTGACTGATGTAAATTTTACATGTAAGGTTTCTAAAATCTCATTTAATTTAGATTATTTCATGGTATAGACCTCTTCTGTCATGCATTTAATATAAACCTAACCTAAACCAGTCACAACAGCATCCAATTTTCTCCTATTCTTCAGTTCACTGCTAGGTCAGCAAACTTTTATGGAGAAGAGAATGAAAGAGCAGACTGGTTTGATACAGGTAATAGGCAGCTTTCTGTGTCCAGGTGAGACAGTTCCTTGCTTCCAGACCTAAGTAATTAGGGGGGTACGAGTCCTCCAATAATTCAGCCAATAAAGGTGTTTAATGATAGAATGAACAGTTAGAGGTGATGATTAATTAGCCTGGGCACTTTGGCCTGGCCAGTGCGCGTGCAGTAGTACATCCTGGCCATCAGCTGGTAGGCAAGCAGCCTTGTACAGGGCTTTCTGCTCTGACACTGGTCATATATCATTGCAGCTGTGCCCTTTGATTACTGGGAGGGCTTGCAGAGTGATTAATAGCCAGGATCAGTGTTTCTGCCCAGCACATGACATTTGGTCACAGAGCGACCATATACTTATTCCCCTTTGGCACAACACTTAGGAGGAATGAAGGATGAGACCTGCCAATTTATAGCTGAGGAGCTTCCAGTGTATAGAATGAGTCAACTTTGACTGTACAAAATTATTCCCCATTGAAATAATTAGTGCAGCATTAAACACAATTAGAACCAAAACTACAGGAGCATGCTAGCTGAATTCCAGCCAGCTGACAGATGGTTAAGGCTTGATATTTGGCTGTCTATGATAACCAAGAGTTATTATTTTGCTGAGAAAGTGAAAAAGCTTGGAAGTGGGTAGTGGCTACTTAAAAAGATTAGGTAATAGGATGTAAAATACACATTTAAAATATATTGGGATGTTTGAATATTCATTGTGACACTCTCTAAATGCAATACAACAATGGAATATCTGTGTGAATGATACATATTATTACAGCATGCATCCATTTAAAGCAGGCATTATTTTAAACAAAATTGATTACACAAGGGCAACTTAATATGATGTGGTCTTATTTAATGACATATATTAAGCCTTAGTCTACTTTTAGTAGTGTTTTTAAAACTTACTAGAATAAAAGGTTTGTTGATATCGGATATTAAGAACTTTACTACATAATAAAAGTATGTGGGTTAACTTTTTCTAAAATGTACACCTTCACCTCAAAATCCTTAGATATTAAGGATTTCCTTATGTTAATTGTATCATATATATTGCTATAATGGGAAAAAAACCCTTGTCTTTTAACTTCCCAAATTAAAGTTTCATAAATTAAAAGTCTATTTTTTTAACAGAGTAGAACACATTTTGTGATCTTTGGTTTTGATAATATTTTAAAACATTACATTTGAAGCACTGGCTGTCTTTTTGTGGCATTCAGTGCAGGGTATTTTATTGTTTCTACATTAATGCTGGATGTGCTTTTTAGCTGAGTCATCTCTGTTCATAATCACTCCAAGGAGGCTATGTAGAAAAAGTTGTCAAGGCCTGTTGAGTATACTATAAAACTCTAAATTTATTTTCAAAGTGCCAGGTATTGTGGTACATGCCGTAATCCTATCACTGAGGAGGCTGAGACAGAAAGATTGCTGTGAGTTGGAGGCCGGTCTGGGATATATAGTCAATTCAAGGCCAGCCTGAACTACATAGCAAGACTTTGTCTCAAAAAAAGTTCTTTTCAGTGTGTGTGTGGTGTTAAGCATATAGTTTGAGGTTCACATTTGTACTGATTATATATTAATGAGTTATAAGCTTCACCCAAGGCTTCTGCACTGAGCTAAATCCCAAACCCTCCAGCCCTTTCTAATTTTTTATTTTGAAACAGGGTCAAAATAAGGTGATAAGTAGCTCAAGGTGCAGTGGAACCTTCTGCCTCAGCCTCCCAGTGTTGCAATTATAGACATGTGTTACCATGCCTGGGTTGCTCTTGTTTTATTACAAGTTCATCTTTCGGCAGTGATTTAGGAGACTGTACAGACAAATGGCTTTTGTTGTGCCAAGGACAAGCCAGCAACAGCTTTGGTTATCTTGTAAAGTAAATATTGGTAAATAAAGTTAACATAATAGTAATTTTGTTACAATTTTTCTCTATAAGCTTTGAATTGTATAAGTAAATCCTCAATACATTACAGCCTCAGACCCAAATCATAGCCTTTTACACTGTTCGAGTCATGATTTTTTATGGGATATGTTGAATTGGAACGAATTGGGGGAAACACTGAGCCTGCAGGTTAGGTACTATTCCACGTGTGAGATTAAAGTTTGCCCTTTGAATGTTTAGAAGTTAGCAAAGCTGATTTGAATTTACTTTTGTTTTACATATGGAGAAATTATGACTGAAAGGACTTTGTATTTGTAAGTGTCTAGGCTGGAAAACTATGGCCTGCCACCTGTTTTTATATAATGTGTAAGCAAAGAATAGTTTTTATTTTTTATTTCTAATGATCTGGAGATCAAATCCAGGGCTTCATATGTGCTGTGCAAATAAATGGTCTATCACTGAACTACGTTCCCAGCCTCAGTTTTTACTTTTTGATGAGTGAAAAAAAGCCAAAACACAAACTTTCATGGCACATAAACATAATATGAAATTGAAATTTTAAGTCCATAAAGAAATTTTATTGGGATATAACCATGCTCATCTGTTTATATGTAGCCTGTGGCTGCTTTGAAGCTACAAATATGGAACTGAGTGGCCCTGTCAGAGTCTGTCCAGTAAAGCCAAAAATGTCCACTTTCTGTCGCTGGTCTAATATAGGCCCTAGACAAGAATGAAAATTATTTAGATCATTCAAAACCAATTGAATGATTTTGAAAGAGACTGCAGGAGTATGCATTGAATTAAGCAGAATATCTACCACAGTACTAATAGCAGCAGTTCACACTTACCAAACATTTGTTCTGTGCCTAATAATCTTCAAGATACTAGATACATATCAACTCATTTAATCCACATGACTCTGAGTTTACCCCATTTTATAGGAATTAGTACAGAGAAGTTAAGCAGTTTGTTCAAAATCAGGTTTAAAAGCTGATTAGTCAGCTATCTTTCAAGTTTATCTTAGCAGTTTACCCATAAGTGTGTACCTTGTAAATACCTTCCATGGGCTGTATTATATTTCTTGAGTGAGAAAAGGGTACCGATTGAGTGCCCCAAATCAGAAAATACAAAATCCAAAATGTTTGAAGATCTGAAACTCTTTGAGCCAGTGGCATGACGCCAAAAGTTAATATTTCCACACTATGAAACTTTGTTTCATGTGCAAAATTATTAGAAATATTATATAAAATTATCTTTAGTCTCTGTATCTAAGGTATATGTGAAAATACATTTTGTATTTAGACTTAGGTTTCAAGATATCTCATGCATGCATGCAAATATTCAAAAATCTGAAATCCTGATTTCTCCTGGTCCCAGTAAGTAATATTCACCCTGTCCTTGGGTTGTCCTTTTGGTTTTAACTACTTACTCTCACTTAGAGCACTTCTTGGTCTTTATACTTACAAGAGCTAAATCAGTACAATTTATGTAACTTCAAATTGAAATTGTTTTATCTTTTTTTGTTATTAGTGTACTGAATTATTGTACAGCAGGTTCTCCAATCTTAAAACACAAATTACTTTTCTCTTTAAAGCAGACTACAGGTTTATTTTCCACTATTTATATCTAATTTATGACCAATCCAATAGTTTTTCCTCTAATATTTTTTTACTATATTATATAACTTCCCAAGTCAAAATCCTGCAGTTATTTCTCACTGCCTTAAAAATCATGCTCCAATTCCCTACAAGACTGGCTGAAATCCTGCTGGGTCCGCGTCTGCCTCTCCATCCTCATGTGATCCCACACTTTCTTTCCCTCGCTGTGCTGGAGCTGCACTGGTCTTGTTTAAGTTCCTTGAACATACTAAACAGTTTCCTGCTTTGGTCCATGCTGTTCTTTTTGCCAAAACCCATTCTTACTTCTGCCCTTTCTCCACCCTGTGCAGGCTGTAGTATCTGCCGTCCTGCTGTCTCCCGGGGCCTGTTGGAGCCCCTTTGTAAAATCAATTCCTCTGCCTCCTGCCCTGTTTGTTTCCTTTATGGCTCTTACCCCAGTTTGTCATGTTTGTGTTTTGGGTTACATTTCTCTCCCCCTTTCTCACTACTTTGTGAACTCCGCAAGAGGAGGGACCATGAACTCTGTTTGCCATTATAATCCCAATGCCCAGCCAGCACCACACCCAACCATAACAGGACTTCAGTAACCATCTGTAAAATGTATGAATGAAGAGTGTTCTACTTTCAGTGCTCCTTGTTTAGTCCAAGAACTCACCACAAAGAAATACTGTGTTTCTTGAACTAAAAACCTTGTCAAATTTCTTTTATGTTCCATTGTATCCTGCCAGATTGATTTTTATGAACTGTTACATGGATAGAATCATTTGCTTCCTCAGGATTGTACAACAGTGGTAGATTGCCTATTTCATCAAACCTAATCCCTTTGCTTTTTTTTTTTTCCAAAGCTCTCCTCCTCAACATCTTTTCCTTTTACTTTCACACAGTTATTTGCTTGTAGGCTGGCCTCTTTCACAAGTCATCAGCATTTATTCTAAATGCTTGCTATACTTAATTTCTCATTGCAATTGTTGCTTGACCCACCCTTAGCTTAGATTTTAATCATGTTCTTGAATAGATTCCCCAATATAAGTCTTGCTTGTACAATGGTATGGAGTATCCATTGTGAGAGTTTTGCCTCAGAATCTCAAGAAGAAGCTAATCTTCATTTAAGTAGAATATATTTTATAAAATTACATGAATTAAAATCTTTGTCATATGATTGTCAACTTAGGGATTAGAGAAAGATGAAAATGTACACCACTTCAGTGTTAGATACTACAGTAATTGAGATATTTAATGCCAGTGAACAAAGCTGGATTTCATCTTTTTTAAATCATGGAGTATAGTTAGGCTTGAGATTTTTCTGACCTATGACATAGAGAACTACAGTAATTCAGAATTTGTAGTAATATGGTAGGAAGTTTTATTTTTTCTGTAAGAAAAAGTAGGTTTATTCTCTTTGTAAAAAAGGGTGCAGAGAAAATGTCTAATTAGAATCATTCTTTTGTTCTATAAACAGCTCTTTAATGATAGCTATTGCAAGTAATTCTTAAATTCTTAAAATTAGGATGCCCCACTGGGCATGGTGGCACATGCCTATAATCCCAGCAGTCAGGAGGCTGAGGCAGGAGGATTGTTGCATATTCAAGATCAGCCTGGGCTACAAAGTGAGCTCAAGGTCAGCCTGAACTGCATAGTGAGACCCTGTCTCAAAAAGACAAAAAAAAAAAAAAAAATCGGATGCTCCTACCAGACCTTTCTTTAGAATTGTTGATGGCATATTTTAATTCATATTTCTATTAATAATCCACTAAAGACTACTTATCACAATGTTTTATGCATAATATGTTTAAAAATTACATCTTGTCACCTATTTAAATTTATTGCCGCCTACTTAATGTCAATTAGTAGATTTAACTTTTTAAATTCCTTAAAATTTTAGATTAAATTTAGAATGTCTTGGCTACTAAGACAGATATTATATAGTCCAAAAATGACCTTTTTAACTATTTTTGATGTTGACATTGCAAGATTATTTCAGTACATTTACTTACTCCTTTATTGTATCAAATGTTTGAAGGGGAGGAAATAAATTCATTTTTGCTTTAAATTTATATTATATATATATGCTATGTATATGTAACTTATGTACGATACTTGAATTATGTTAACATTACTTCACCATATAATATTTCTATTACACCTCAGAAGAACACATGTGTTTGATATAATGTGCTTATTGCTTTCCCAGATAGTAACTTGCCTGAGGTCATCCACTAATGTATGGCAGAACAGGAACTGGGAAAGCCAGACCTGAGTGTTGAGCTTACGACTTTGGCCAGATTACTCTGGTCTTCACAGACATCAACAGATGATTATAGTGTAGGATAATGAAAGAATACACAGAAATATGAATATATGAAGAATATATGACAATAGAAATTGTCCATAAATTTGAAGTTCTTTGCCATCCTTGAATTTTTATGAATTAAAAATTATGATTATTAGAACCATAGAACATCGAACTAGAAGTACCTAGAAAATGGTCAAATATTGTTCTAAGTACTTGACATAAATTATTTAATATTCAAAAATCCTACCAGGTTGATGCTCTTATTATATACTCTTGCAGTGTAGAAAATGAGTCTCAGTAGAAGCTAAGTACCACATTGTCTGTGGGGTGCATACCAGCTGTGCACCAAATCCAGCCAGGTTCTTTCTCATACTCTGAATTCTGCCTCTCTGAAATGGCTTTTTCCCCTGAGTTTTTCTTAAGTGAAGACTTTCCTATTTGCCAATGATGATTTTCCTCTGATGAATAACCTTTAGATTTGTCATTAGACTTCTTACAGGTTGGAGTGGTATTTTGATTTAGAACTGAATGGTGAGCAAGTTATTTCAGGGTCATTCAAAGAATTCTTTACTACTTTTTGCTATAGTAGAATTTATGTAAAATATACAGCAATTACTGGATTACTGTGTCAAAATTTATAGCTCATAAAGTTATATATTCTCAGGGTTTTACTATTTTTATACATATGAATCATTTTTATTATAGATGTTGAGTTTTAAAACAATGGGTATATAATATTTCAACAGGAAGTTAGTGTGTTTGTCTGTAAAATACCTTGCCTTTCTTTGACATTTTTCTTGTTACTCCTTCCTACAAGTATCTTGTCATTTGTATTGATAGGATACTCTAGACTTTTGTGATATCTTATTTCCTTCAGTATTTAGTATTTGTGTGTGTGTGTGTGCGCGCGCGCGCATGAATGTCTGCAAGAGGGAGAGATGGAGAGAGAGAGAGACAGAGACAGAGATAGAGAGAGACAGAGATAGGAACAACTGTCACAGAAAGGAGCAACTAATTTTTGCAGATACTTTCATTACTTTATTACTGTGCCAGCAGTGACCTTATTTTGAAATGCTCTGTTGCCCTGTGGCTCATCAGAAGAATACACTGCCCACGAGTGTGGATTAATCAGTTTATTATTAGTCTTTACAGGCGTAGCAACCTTAATGAAAAAAGACTAAAACCAAATCACTGGGACTCTTACACCACTTAGAAAATATCAAATATACAATGAATGGTTACTGTGTGCTATTTAATCAAATTTTATTTAGCAAATTTTATTTCCTTTTTCCTGTTATATGGTTTCTTTTGGAGGAAAGATCTTACACTATCCCCACAAAATCCATAATGTAGGCTTTATTTTGTGTTATGCTCAAGTATATAGAAGGATCATATCAACTGTATCATTTCTTTTTCTAGTTTGTTTGGGGGAGGGGTTGAAATTTATACTATAGAATTGAAGTAACCAGAAAGTTATTATCTTTAGACAAGATGTATTTATGTGAAATATTAAATAATTTGTTCTTTATGTAAAATTCAGGATATTTTTAGACATTTAACATTTGTTTTCCCCAGTGAGTATAAGATCAGTTAGTGATTTCAGTTCTTTAGACTTGCTGGAAGTCCCACCTACTATTTTGGTTCCCTCAGAAAGCTCCCCAGACTCCTCATTTGGAAACCTTAGTTGTGAGACAGAACATTTGGGAACTACCAGCAGTTTGGAATAATGAGAGCATAGGATGCAGATGTGAGAAAAGTGAGAGAAGATGGAGAGGTGGGCAAAAGATAGATTTTTCAAGGGTCTTGTATGTGGTGCTAAAAGTTAGTTGTCATCCATATTGTTAAGAGGGAGCCACTGTAAGATCTTAATGTGGAAATGACATATTGGATTTGTGTCTGTGCAAGAGCATTGTGACAGAAGTTTGGAGAGTAGCATGGAAAGACAGAAGTAAAGACAAGTTGTTGGGGTGATTCAATAAAAATGAGAAATGATGAGAGCTTAAACTAAAGAAATAATGGTGGGAGGAAAGAAGGCTATAAACTCAAGAAATACTTCAGAGGTAGGGTTGGTATGACCTACAACTATTTGAACAGATAGAGAAAGTAAAGGAAAAGAGGTTGAGATGAGTGCAAAGGTTGGAGAGGACTACATAGCTGTGGTACCAGTCATAGAGAGAGATTATAGGATCAAAAAAGATGATTAGAATTAGGTCAGACTGAGGGGAAAGGAAATGAGTTAGTTCACTTTCAGACGCATTAACTTCAGGAGGTAAAACATTTAGTAATTTGAAAATATCAGTTTGAAGCTTAGGAGAAAGCTCTTGGCTCGAGTCTTCAGCATAGGGGGCAGAGGTAAGGATACGTGTGGATGACATTACACTGTGGGGGGTGAACAGTATTGGAAGTGAAGAACCTAAAGATGGAATGCTGGGAGACTATCAGAATTAGGGACTGAGATAAAGCAAGTACAAGCAATATAAGAGGACCAGTAAAGAGTACTTGGTCTAGAAGCCAATGGTGAAGAGAATTTTAGGGAAGGGATGGGTGGTCAGTACTATTAGTTGCTTCAGAGAGAACTAAGAAAGATAAGTATTAAAACAATTCTATTGATGATGAAAACTGGGGGTTGTAGTGATTTTATGAGGTATATATGAAATAAATAGTATGGGCGGAAGTCAAATTGCAATTAATTAAGAAATGAGAAGTGAGAATAAAAGGAACAAACTATTTTAGAAAGCTAGATAGTAACAAACCGTGCATAACTTGGAATATCACTCAGCAATAAGTAGACGCAGACTATTGATACATGTGAACTCTCCATGTAGTTATATTGAGTTGTTTTTAAAAAGCAAATCCCTAAAAGTTACACAGTTTTATTCCATGCATATGACGTCCTTGAAATGACAAAATTACAGGAATGGAGGATAGAAAGTGGTTACCAGAATTTAGGGAAGGGAGGTAGGGGCAGGAGGAAGGTAGGTGTAGCTATACAAGGGCAAGAGGAGGGGTCTCTGTGGTGTGGGAGCTATGCGTTATGACAGTGTGTGCACATTAACCTGCACAGGAAATAAAATTGTATAACACTTAATGAACACAAGTGAGTACGAGTGAAAATGGGACTCCAAATAAGGTAAGTGGAGTGTATCATGTGAGTGTCCTGGCTATGCTATTTAAACTATAGTTTTATAAAATGTAAACACTGGGGGAAATTGGGCAGAAGAATACTGTTCTTACAACTGCATGCAAATCTATAATTATCTCAGTAAGAAATGTCAGTCCAGCATGGGTCTTGCCATATAGTAGGTTCATAATAAATTTTTTTTTTTTTTTTAATTTTAGAAACATAAAAGTACAAAAACATATTGACAAACAGACACCCATTATCATAGAAAATAGTACAATCACAACTAATCTATAGACAAGGTGATATGGTCTCAACAGTAGTTGTTGCTTTATCCATTGATATCTTCGAATTGTAGATGTATGGACCCATATACAGACATGCAAATTTA